>CM049388.1:19440329-19695329 GCA_026937815.1 Etheostoma perlongum
ATTTATTTTATGTAAACATCAGAGTAAATACTACTTGCATCTTGCCTTGTTTTGCCCAGCTTTTGAGACTGCTAGTTTATGAAAGTAGTACAATTAATGTTGGCTTTACTGTTCATCAGTCATAAAGACAGCTGTGTTGGATAAGCACTGTTCTATTAGTTTTTACAGTTGAGTCAATGCCAGGGCAGGACTGACTGTCAGTCCAACCGGCACAAAAACGTCTAATGAAGCGATATTAACAGCCAACAGCAGGGTGCGCTAAAACGATCACTTATGTGCTACGTATAAAAAAAACAAAAAAACTGGGCGAAATCTGGGTTTACCTCGTCTATAGGCCTACATATTAGACGTGACAATGGCTAGTAGAAAACGTGAGGAGAAAGGTGGACGGGGAAAATTCATGGATGTATAAAGAGACAAACTTCTAATAAAAGAGGGCCAAGTCCTTCGAGACTGCTGCAGCAAAATGGAAAAAGTTCCCAAAGGGACATGATGAGGGACAGACAGCTGAGTTAATTTCACATCAACAAGAGGTCCAGGAGCAGGCTGCCTTCTTCCCTATCTTAGTGAATATCATAGTCAGCTACCAACACGGGTACGTGCATCATGATTATGAAAATGATCGCGCAATTTAGTGCTGTAACGTGTTTAATAATTTCTGTTTGGTTAATTTGAAACATGAAGCGCATTAGAAATGAATCGCGGGTAGACCGTGATTTGACTTGGTTGTATATGAGAGGCTGTAGTGAGCTGCCAGGATGAAGACTGTGGGATTGAATTGAACAGGAAAACATCAGGCATGCACTCTAAACGTGCTCCTAGTTTGCACTTTCTTCTTTTCCATCAGAGTGCTGTCTTTCATATTAGCATTTACTATTGTGGAACTGGCAAATACCTGCTGGATGTTTGTGAAAGCTTCACAGACACAATTGATGGGGCCTACTAGTCATTTAGAATTAAGAATCGCTTAAGGAGCTGAAAATCCCAGGAACACCTGGAAACATTCATGTTAATGGACACCGAGAAAGACATCCTCATGTCCCTTGACAATGACCTCATAATAGACAGTTGCTGAGAATAGTGTGCTTCTCAAGAAACTTTTACTTCCCCAACATTACATTTTGCTTACATTATATGTGAATAGTTATAGTATATAGTAACTAACACTGTGTAGTTTTGGTATAGGCCTACAATATCTAATCCCCACATTCAGGTACAGTTAGCCCACTTTATCCTTATCATCATTGGTTTTGAGATGTTAGTTGCTGTGGATACCGTGTCTGATAGGCTACAGTATCAGGACATCCTGGCTAGTGTCTGTTGTGCACGCCTACGGGATGGGCCTATTTGGGAGAAAGTCCAGGGCTGTTTTTTAGCCCCAGTCCGTCCCTGGTCCAAGCAGCTATGGAACAGTGTTTTCCACAGATTATTTATGGTGGAGGCAGACAGAGCAGCCTAACAGGAGAAACCCAGCAGAGGCTCAGAAAGAAGTGTGTATTTGTGCAGCAGGAGCAGGAGGAATCTATTTGTGGTTTCCCTGTCTGACATTGTGGTGGGCTGTTGCAAATGAAACGTGCGCACGGAAGACACCGACTGAGGCTTGTTTGTTTGATTATCTCGGCTCCCAGGAATGACCGGATGTTCAGGTGCGGCGCAGAAGGCTGTGGGAAGAGTTTCTACGTGCTGCAGAGGCTGCAGGTTCACATGAGAACTCACAACGGCGAGAAGCCCTTCATCTGCAAGGAGAAGAACTGTGGCAAGAAGTTCACCACAGCTGGAAACCTGAAGAACCACAGACGCATCCACACAGGTGGGGAGCAATAACTGACTCAGGCCGTTTGGCTCTACTCCTTTAATGCTTCCTTGGTGCAATCATGGCCGGAGATTTGAAGAGTCAGCAGCACCGCGCCTCCATTTCACTGCTGCAATAAGTAACAGTACTACGTCATGTTTTATTTAGGGGAACTTTAAGATTATTTTTGATGGCCTGTTCCACTTGGACCAGTTAGACTACAGCTACACTATACAGTGTTTAAATTTTATATATAGTTTCCATATGTCTGGAAGAACACCTTTCTATGCACTATAATATCCGCTTAGTTGGATGAAATTATATTACATTACATTCTTATGAAAATGAAGGTTATAAAAATAGGTTAACTGTTACCATGAGTTCCATAAGTCTACTACAGTAGTTCTTACTGTCTGTCTGTCTGTCTGTCTGTCTGTCTGTCTTGGAAGACCTGCATTTAGTTTTACATACTGTTCTGTCACTAAGACTATTGCATATTCACACACATTAACGTTTGTTTCCAGGAGAGAAGCCTTTTCTGTGCGAAGCAGATGGCTGTGGGCGTTCCTTTGCAGAGTATTCCAGTCTACGAAAACACATGCTCGTACATTCTGGTGAGTGGGACAGAGTTAACGGTGGAGCACTTTTTTGTGGTTGATGTGCTACAGATATATACACTCACCGGCCACTTTATTAGGTACCCCATGCTAGTAACGGGTTGGACCCCCTTTTGACTTCAGAACTGCCTCAATTCTTCGTGGCATAGATTCAACAAGGTGCTGGAAGCATTCCTCAGGGAGTTTGGTCCATATTGACATGATGGCATCACACAGTTGCCGCAGATTTGTCGGCTGCACATCCATGATGCAAATCTCCCGTTCCACCACATCCCAAAGATGCTCTATTGGATTGAGATCTGGTGACTGTGGAGGCCATTTGAGTACAGCGAACTCATTGTCATGTTCAAGAAACCAGTCTGAGATGATTCCAGCTTTATGACATGGCGCATTATCCTGCTGAAAGTAGCCATCAGAAGTTGGGTACATTGTGGTCATAAAGGGATGGACATGGTCAGCAACAATACTCAGGTAGGCTGTGGCGTTGCAACGTTGGTCAATTGGTACCAAGGGGCCCAAAGAGTGCCAAGAAAATATTCCCCACACCATGACACCACCACCACCAGCCTGAACCGTTGATACAAGGCAGGATGGATCCATGCTTTCATGTTGTAGACACCAAATTCTGACCCTACCATCCGAGCGTCGCAGCAGAAATCAAGACTCATCAGACCAGGCAACATTTTTCCAATCTTCTATTGTCCAATTTCGATGAGCTTGTGCAAATTGTAGCCTCAGTTTCCTGTTCTTAGCTGAAAGGAGTGGCACCCGGTGTGGTCTTCTGCTGCTGTAGCCCATCTGCCTCAAAGTTCGACGTACTGTGCGTTCAGAGATGCTCTTCTGCCCACCTTGGTTGTAACGGGTGGTAATTTGAGTCACTGTTGCCCTTCTATCAGCTCGAACCAGTCTGGCCATTCTCCTCTGACCTCTGGCATCAACAAGGCATTTCCGCCCACAGAACTGCCGCTCACTGGATGTTTTTTCTTTTTCGGACCATTCTCTGTAAACCCTAGAGATGGTTGTGCGTGAAAATCCCAGTAGATTAGCAGTTTCTGAAATACTCAGACCAGCCCTTCTGGCACCAACAATCATGCCACGTTCAAAGTCACTCAAATCACCTTTCTTCCCCATACTGATGCTCGGTTTGAACTGCAGGAGATTGTCTTGACCATGTCTACATGCCTAAATGCACTGAGTTGCCGCCATGTGATTGGCTGCTTAGAAATTAAGTGTTAACGAGCAGTTGGACAGGTGTACCTAATAAAGTGGCCGGTGAGTGTAGTATATCATCATTTGCTTTGAAGAGATACATCCTGTCCTGTTCAATCGCAGATGGGATCAAAGGATCTCTTTGTGTTTCTCAGGTGAGAAGCCTCATCACTGTGGGATCTGTGGGAAGACTTTCTCTCAGTCCGGCAGCAGAAACGTCCACATGAGGAAGAGACACGGAGAGGACGGGCTCAGCAGTGAAAGTAGAGAAACGGGTATATTTTTAATTTTATTTTTTACACACACACACGCTAATCCTTGGATTATGTAGCTTCAAGCAGCCCATACATTTTGCATACATTAGAGATAATGTTGGTTTGTCATTTTTTGAAACATTTCTTAAATAATTAATACCTTTTGGCACTTAGAAATGTATCATTGTATTTACCAAGTTGAAATGGCATTGTTAAAATGTCTTTCACTTCTCATTCCTCACTGAAATGTCTTTTTGACATCACCTTATACATTTCCCACTGCAGCTGTAGGAAATTTACCCAATTTCACTCCTGCCTCTATTCTCAGTTTCAGAGTAGAAGTGTCTCTCATTGAGTTCTTTTACATTCCAACATATGGTCTAATTGTACAAGATCAGCTTAAATTAGTTTTTTTTGATGTGAAACGCTGAGAGCAGATAGCACATTTGCCTACTTGTCACATTTGTGTAGCAGTGGGGAAGCACCGCGGCTGAATCACCACAGAGGAAGCGCTGCCAAAGCTCTAATTATAAATAGCAGATTGATTCGGGTCAGTCTCCCCAAATAGGCTGGTCTTTTGTGTAAAAAAAAAAAAAAAAAAAGCAAAGCAAAGGAAGATGCTGTTTCACAACAGAGGGATTCTTTCTGAGTTACTAGATGAATTATTGAATCGACTATGTTGGTATAACTACAGTCCTGGAAAAACAACAACAAAAAAACATTTTCAAGCTTCAAAAGGTCATTTAAATTGAGGAAATAATGAGGAAGTTTCAGCTTTGAACATTGACTTCTTAGCCTTACTGTAAGTTGCTGGCTGTAAATCCTATAAAGATGGTGGGTTAAGTAGTGTGTGTTGCTACTTTGTAGTAAAAGCTAAGGTTGTTTGTCCGTTTGTGACTGACAGGAGAGGCTCTGACACAAAGCAGCCTGCTGGAGGCAGACGGCGAAAATGGCGATGGTATGGTCACCATGACGACAACCGTTGAACCCATGAATCTTCACCATGCCATGCTCAGATCACCAGGTATGCCTTTTGTACTAGAAGGCAGGGAAAACCCAATACATACATGGTAGACTAAATAACATGTCACAACAATAATATAGTGAAGCATACAGTGTTCGGTCAGAGATGCTGAGTCAGCTTGTGGTAAAGTGTTTTTGAATAATTTTTTGTGTCAGTCTCTAGGCAACCACTGTCACTCTTTGACAGTCCAGTTTTCTCGCGTTTGCTCGAGCTGTCATGACTGAGAAGTTTTCTTTTTGGACAATGAATGAACAAATCAGACCGCAGCTATCAGGCCTGTTTGCTTATTTTTAACCCCATGTTAGAATAGTGATTGTCAAAGTTGAAACACACAGCTTGTTGCTTAAAGGTCCCATGGCATGAAAATGTCATTGTTTTTTTAACATTAATATGCGTTCCCCCAGCCTGCCCATGGCCCCCCAGTGGTTAGAAATGGTGATAGGTGTAAACCAAGCCCTGGGTATCCTGCTCTGTCTTTGAGAAAATGAAAGCACAGATGGGCTGGAAAGAGACTTCAGATACAGTATTAGGGATCACTAAGGCCTATATAAAGAGACTTCAGATACAGTATTAGGGGACCACTAAGGTCTATATAAAGAGACTTCAGATACAGTATTAGGGATCACTAAGGTCTATATAAAAGAGACTTCAGATACAGTATTAGGGGACCACTAAGGTCTATATAAAAGAGACTTCAGATACAGTATTAGGGGACCACTAAGGTCTATATAAAAGAGACTTCAGATACAGTATTAGGGACCACTAAGGTCTATATAAAAGAGACTTCAGATACAGTATTAGGGATCACTAAGGTCTATATAAAAGAGACTTCAGATACAGTATTAGGGGACCACTAAGGTTTATATAAAGAGACTTCAGATACAGTATTAGGGATCACTAAGGTCTATATAAAAGAGACTTCAGATACGGTATTAGGGGACCACTAAGGTCTATATAAAAGAGACTTCAGATACAGTATTAGGGATCACTAAGGTCTATATAAAGAGACTTCAGATACAGTATTAGGGGACCACTAAGGTCTATATAAAGAGACTTCAGATACAGTATTAAGGATCACTAAGGTCTATATAAAAGAGACTTCAGATACAGTATTAGGGGACCACTAAGGTCTATATAAAAGAGACTTCAGATACAGTATTAGGGGACCACTAAGGTCTATATAAAAGAGACTTCAGATACTGTATTAAGGGATCACTAAGGTCTATATAAAAAGAGACTTCAGATACAGTATTAGGGGACCACTAAGGTCTATATAAAAGAGACTTCAGATACAGTATTAGGGGACCACTAAGGTCTATATAAAAGAGACTTCAGATACAGTATTAGGGGACCACTAAGGTCTATATAAAAGAGACTTCAGATACAGTATTAGGGATCACTAAGGTCTATATAAAGAGACTTCAGATACAGTATTAGGGATCACTAAGGTCTATATAAAGAGACTTCAGATACAGTATTAGGGACCACTAAGGTTTATATAAAGAGACTTCAGATACAGTATTAGGGACCACTAAGGTTTATATAAAGAGACTTCAGATACAGTATTATGGACCACTAAGGTCTATATAAAAGATACTTCAGATACAGTATTAGGGGACCACTAAGGTCTATATAAAAGAGACTTCAGATACAGTATTAGGGACCACTAAGGTCTATATAAAAAGAGACTTCAGATACAGTATTAGGGGACCACTAAGGTCTATATAAAAAGACTTCAGATACAGTATTAGGGGGACCACTAAGGTCTATATAAAAGAGACTTCAGATACAGTATTAGGGACCACTAAGGTCTATATAAAAGAGACTTCAGATACAGTATTAGGGGACCACTAAGGTCTATATAAAGAGACTTCAGATACAGTATTAGGGACCACTAAGGTCTATATAAAAGAGACTTCAGATACAGTATTAGGGGACCACTAAGGTCTATATAAAAGACTTCAGATACAGTATTAGGGACCACTAAGGTTTATATAAAGAGACTTCAGATACAGTATTAGGGACCACTAAGGTCTATATAAAAGAGACTTCAGATACAGTATTAGGGGACCACTA
The DNA here is from genome assembly GCA_026937815.1 of Etheostoma perlongum. Taxonomy (NCBI): domain Eukaryota; kingdom Metazoa; phylum Chordata; class Actinopteri; order Perciformes; family Percidae; genus Etheostoma; species Etheostoma perlongum. Next base: position 19,447,302 of record CM049388.1, read on the forward strand.
AGGTCTATATAAAAGAGACTTCAGATACAGTATTAGGGACCACTAAGGTCTATATAAAGAGACTTCAGATACAGTATTAGAGGACCACTAAGGTCTATATAAAAGAGACTTCAGATACAGTATTAGGGGACCACTAAGGTCTATATAAAGAGACTTCAGATACAGTATTAGGGGACCACTAAGGTCTATATAAAAGAGACTTCAGATACAGTATTAGGGGACCACTAAGGTTTATATAAAGAGACTTCAGATACAGTATTAGGGACCACTAAGGTCTATATAAAAGAGACTCCAGATACGGTATTAGGGGACCACTAAGGTCTATATAAAAGAGACTTCATATACAGTATTAGGGGACCACTGAGGTCTATATAAAAGACTTCAGATACAGTATTAGGGGACCACTAAGGTCTATATAAAATAGACTTCAGATACAGTATTAGGGGACCACTAAGGTCTATATAAAAGAGACTTCAGATACAGTATTAGGGGACCACTAAGGTCTATATAAAAGAGACTTCAGATAGAGTATTAGGGACCACTAAGGTCTATATAAAAGACCACTAAGGTCTATATAAAAGAGACTTCAGATACAGTATTAGGGACCACTAAGGTCTATATAAAAGACCACTAAGGTCTATATAAAAGCATCCAAAGACCACCATGTCATGGGACCTTTTAAGGAACCTCAGTCAGTCCTGTCTTGGTTTTAGTTCTTCCTAAAATTGTTATTCTGAAAAGTTGGTTCTAACGCAACTATGATTTTCTTATTCAACTCACGGATCATTCCTTACAAAAATATCGTGGAGATTTTATAACTGGAGCGTAGCATGCTGCAGATTCTATATCACCTGATGATTGGTCTAATGCTTCAAATGTTTTGATGCATGTGATGCTGACGTGTTCATATAAGGTTATAATATTGAACTATATGTGCAGTGCTTATACATCATCTTCTAGGCTCTTTCTCCTATATACACTGGGAATTTACATTGGTAGTAGTTGTTGTAGTGTTTCTCAAACTTATTTTTTGACTGATATTCTCTGATGGGGATTTCTGTGAGTAATAGGGTATTTTTTGTAACAACACTTCAAAAGAGAGCTCAGTCAACACCTGGCTGTCTCAACAAAACAGCTCTTTACTTCATTATTATTTACTCCGTGTTTTTGTCTACCCAAATACTACAATATGCCTATGGCTAAATGGTTATTATTATATTGTAGTAAAATACATTTTGGACTATATAGCACATAGCTATTGATTTCAACACACTTGTTAGAAATTATTCCCATTTGTTAGAGCTTAAAGTTCATATATAATGCCTGAAAATAAGTAGTGACCCACTTGGACTGAATACTTTATAGGCTCAGTATTACATGTCCTTCAGCTTCCTAAATTAGCCTGTCAGTATCAAAAGGCATCACCAGGTGAAAGCTTGCAGAAACTCGAGGATAAATGTTCCAGTAGAGTGTTGGCCCTGAAAGGTGCTTTCTCCTAATTACTGTAAGTTCGTACAGATTGACAGGAGTCTCACTTTTAGACAGAAGTCATGTTCCCATGTAGTTTCTCTTGGAACTTGTCTTTGTGTCCCCTTCCTCCAGGCTCTGCAGACTCAGTGGTTGTTCTCTCTCAGCCACATGAACTGGTGACCATGACGACAGAAGACCATGCATATGGAGAAGATGTGGTGGCGCTGCTGTAGTCTGCCGTTATGAAAAATGTCACCCACGGCCTATTTCAGCCGCGCTAAACTGATCGTCACATTGGACTAAACGTAGACATCTCATTTTTAAATGGATGAATTGTTGACTTTGACCCTTGTAGATATTTGTAATTAGCAAATGATGATTGTTTCATTGGCAAAGTTTGTACAAATTACCTTTTTTTCTCTCTAGTTTTTGAAAACAAATACTCCCAAAGAATACTGAGACGGGTTAAAAGTTTATGAAAATATAATGATCATGTGTTATGTGCATTAACATTGTAAACAGCAGTCTGACGTTGAAATGCAGTGATGATATTCTCTGACGGAAAATGAGTGAACGTCAATGGCTGATATAATCGACTGTCAAATTTAAATGTACCTGACATGTGTATACCCCACATCCTTATTACTAACTACCAAACACTTGATACTAGAACTACCACAGCACAGTCTATCGCATTGCTGTATGTAAACACTGGTCATAGCTCAACCAGTTTAACAAGCCAGGCCACCATGTTAAAAACACAAAAACAACATAATGTATCCAGTAATGCCCAAAGCGGTAGTAACAGTGTTATTGGTAACATCTTTCACTCTAATGTCAACCTCCAGTGCTTCACTTTGCGTAGGAAACATATTGCTCATTTACAGCTCAATACATCAACACTTGAGGATAATTGCTTCATGAGAAATTAACAATTACTCATGAGGTTAGTTCCCTCCTTATGAAACACTGCAGATGTCTGGGGCCGTTAGATAAGGTAGTGCACGACGTTACCCGTGTTTCTTATTGAGCACCACCTAAATCAGCAGTGGCTGTTCCGCCCTTCTTAGTGGATCTTCAGGTTGTGGAAGTGGTCCAACGTGGCACCCAATGCCCAGCTTGCCTCCACGTTGTTCACTTTCTTGGTCAACTAGGAGGGGGGAAAAAACCAAATCACTCAAATGCCTTTTATATTTATTGAAATAAAAAAAGTTAACCGTTTTTGTGAAGAATCTTTCCTTTAGCATGAATTATGCTCCTATTTTTAGATATGGGGCATCACTTCTTTAGGTGATTGTTAAAGTGTGTACTAGAATTAAAAAATATATATTTGTTTTTTTTGCAAATGTAGGATGACAAAAGGATAACTCAGCCATCAATGCCATGGTCTCCTTATCTAATGATGCTAATTGAGGCTATTTTAAATGTTGCCATGCTCGTGTCTTTATGTAAGTTTGACTCATACAACTAAGTCTGAGCTACGCCAATTCTGACACTAGTAGTTCATTTTATAATGCCTTGCAAGTTTGTAAGCGTTTGAAAAATATTCCATCTGTTGCCTCCATGAAAGCAATGCCACAAACCCTGTAGGTTGGGTTGTGTAATGCTCACCTGCAGCACAGTGCTCTCCTTGAAGCCAAATCCATCCTTGAGCAGACAAGTGATGTAGGTCAGGTCCATACATAGGAAAGAACTGGTAGGAGGGTACTTGGTCATCTTATTGCACACTGAGCAGAAACAAAGGGGAATTCATGTGTCTGTTAGGTATTCTGCTGATAGCATGAGGGCAGAATTTCAGATAGCGAGGACAAGACTACTGAGATGCACACTGTGTGTCAAGTACAGGGAAGCTGCAGATCTGTCATAGTGAGGATGCACTGCTTTGCCCATCTCACCCTCTTTAGCTCTCTTCTTAAAGTCTCTGACCTCCATCATCCCTCCTTGGACCCCATCTGCAACAGGAAGTGATTAGGGTCACATTTTTAATGCTATACCATTCATTAAGAGAGCACATCTACCTGCGCACTTCCACAATACTAATAATAGAGCATGTGCCCGTTCAGCTTGGACTGGCAGAGGATAGCAATTTCTCGAATAACTACACACCTTTAGTTTGACAAATCCACAGACAAGTGCAGATGACTCACATTTCCCTGCCTCCGTCTTGCATTTGAATGGGTAATAACATCCTGCTGGGTCTGTATAATTATGTAAGGTGTGTACAGAAGGTGTGTGTACTAACCGATAAGGCCTGCATCCACAGCTCTGTCAAAGTAATAGGAAAATGCATAGAATACGTTGCTGTCTTCAAGCTCATACGGCTGATGAATTATCCCCTTCACCACTTTAAGTACTTCCTGATAACAAAGCTTGTACCCTGCATTACCTGGAAAAGAACAAAAACAGCGATGTAAATTATGCATTATATGCTGGAACAGCATCAAGAAATAATGCTAAATTCAACTAAGTCCATTCTAATGGACTTTAGAACCATAACTGCAGATGTTTGCTTGCAGTCACAAAATGTTCAGTTTTCTATTTGCTCAAATCCGTCACATACTCTGATTTACTCTGGATGTTTGTGGTCTGAATATCCTGGGTTGTATCTCATCACAATAAAATTCAAAGGGATGTTAAAATGTTGATTCCCACATACAGTATCTTTGGTTTAACTCCACTCAACAGACTGATTATAGGATCTTACCATCTGGGTCCCCGCTCACTTGATAGGTCAGCCCTCCAAATCTCCATTCATCCCTGAACTTCTTTGGCAGGCAGGAACTTTTAAAAACCCGCCACTCCAACCCTGTTAGAGCACAGACGGGACTTGTTTAATCTTCTAACTGGCTTGACGGCTTCGCGCCAGGTCAACATGGTCTCTCACTCACTAACACAATTTTCTCCAAAGTCCTTTGGTGTTTAATCTAAGGATCTCACTTGAATTATTAGAGGGAGAGACTTGAAATTACATCCCAGAAAAACAAACAAATCTCATTACATCCTTTGCTCAGTATTTGGAGAAATAGGCAGGAAGGTAACAAAACCAGAGAGAGCACTAACAGAACTGACTCACTGTTGTGTTTTAGTGTCTTTCAGAGACAGACACACACACACACACACACACACACACACACACACAGCTAATGGCCACTCTTGCTCGTGTACAGTACCTTCTGCACCCAAAGCGCCCAGTGTGGCCAGTCGCGCTGCCATCAGTCCATTTCCAAGGTAGCTGGATGAATTCAAGGGATTGTGATACAGTTACAAAACCAACCAGGAACAGAGTGTATGTAACAAGCAAGTCATTCTGAAAATAGGCCAAACAAATGGGGTCTTCCTATTATACACATTCTCTGACTAAGCAGACAATAGAGGCCATCCCAATTAAAAACAGTTGAAGTTACAACAACAAAGTCACTAATATTTGTAACACAGTCAATACCAAAAGCCAATTTAAAAACATATGGAAATGTCCTCGAAAAGAGATTAAACCAGATGATTTGATGCAATCAGATATAATTCAAATGTAGGATTACGGTGTTTTTATTAAACATGCATTCATTATCAAATCTGTTACCTGTAACTGTACAGTTCAAATGTTGAGTTAAAGATGTCAAATCTGGCAACGTAATCAGCAACCGGAACACTGTCAATGGTTTTCTACAGTGAAATATAAAAGGATATAAAGTGGGCTACTAATCCAATTTTTAGAGTTTAGCTCTAAGAATGCCATCAAATGACTGACCCTCAGCTTTGGGAGGAAGGTGATCTGCGTGGATCCTCCTCCCAGATCCAAGATTCCCACTGTCTTCTTGGTTTGTGCATTCAGGTGACCTGAAAACATTTCCGTCTTAAATCCAGCAGCCACAACAGAGAGGCGCTAATCAGTTATACCTTAGATACTATCTTCAAAAGGCAGAATGTGCAACCCATAAGTATAATAAATTCAGATGCGGAGCCTGATAATGATCAGAGCTATTCCCTTGAGGCAACGGAATCATAGTTGTAAGCATTCAGCCTGTATTTGGGAAGCAGGGTCTATAATAAGACACCATGATAGTTTCAGACATTAAGTTCAATTTGGACGCGAGTTTACAGTACTCACCTGTCAGATAGTTCAAAGATATCCAAGCCAGGATTCCTACATTAAAGACATGAGCACACCAAGAAACCCAAAACAGACATTTCAGCTGGAAGGCACAAGGTAATTTTAGAAAAGCTGACGACAAATTTTCACAGAAATAATAATAGTTACAGCATACACAAACATAGTGCAAACACAGGAGTAAGAACTATAATTCTATAAACAAGGTTGAAATGCTGACAATCAATTATACTGTGGCACAACAGACAATAACAATTTTTCACCATATAATTACAGACTTAAGTTTACAACACCTTTGTGGCGAAGAGTAATTTGATTTTCTTAAACATCATCACAAATGACAGCAATAATCTGCTGCGATTCAGTTGAAAGTCTGCAGTCAACAAAAGATGCCTCATGGAAATTGCACAGCACACATAAAGTAGGGCAGAAGGATCAGTGATGCCACCTACAAAGTGCTACAGAGAGAACATGAGTGGCTGCAATAACCTGACGAATGTGTTGCTTGTCAGGGCAGAGGGTTGGCAGACTTTACCTTCATTTGTGCCGTTCATTACGCTGACGCTGTTGTCTGGGACCAAAAAAGGAGATTCATCAAACACATGTTGAACCTATGGAAAAAGAAGAAGAAGATAGGCAGAATGAGTGAGTGAGAGAGAGAGAGAGAGAGAGAATGAGGGCATCAAGAAAAGCAGCAGAGAAATAGTCTTAATGGTATCTACTGTATTTGGTAGCTCATACAGAGATGTCCTCCACTTGAAGGGATTAAAAAATTCCTTCAGGGGGATTAATAAAGTATCATTTATCTTCCAAGGTGCCCCATGGCCATCCATTACCATCTTATCTCCTCCATAAGAGCCTTCCACACTAAGCTCACACCACTGTGATAACAATACTTTTCCTCTTGTCTATGTATCACCTGCCATAACGCTGAAAATGTTCTGTCCCCTTCTGCCTGCTGCTTCCCTAGATAAATGGTTGAACTTTCCCCAGAAAGTGTCAGATAATGTAGCACCAAACAACTCCCTTATGATAAAAAAAACTGCACTCTACGTTACAGAGGTCTTAACAGTAGGCCTCAGTACCAACGCACTCTTACCTGCTTCAGAAGAAGCTGGGCTTTCTCTGCAGCCAGCAGCCGAAGTCCAGCTGTGGCTCGGAGAACCAGTGGAGTTCTCTTCCACTCCAGACGAGGCACAGTCTTCTTGGCCACCTTCAACAACATCCTCACTGTGTGTCCAGCCTTTAAAAACAGACACAAATGCTCAGTACAAAACAGCACGGCTCAGTACTGTCTTTTGACAACAGTGGTATATATCAGGCTGCTGAATATTCACTTGTTTTGCCATTTTGCTTTTCTCGCTTCCTACTTACTTTCATTAGCAATGTGATTTTCTGCAGAGGGAGGCTACTGGCAGTGTTTCTGAATACAACGTAGAGCCAGCTGACCTTTTCCTTCCACTTAACATAATCAATTAGATTTGACAATGAACTCACCATTTCAGGGGAGTCAGCATATGCTGACAAACCGGGCTTTATGGAATGGAACATCTCATTGTCCAAAACAGGCAGCTCTAAAAGATACAAGATCAGCCCACATCAAATATGCCGCAGCTATTAAAAGCATTAAGAGGCCTTAATCTTCTTAGCATACATTTGCTGAATATCTGACAAAATAGGATTATTTCTGAAATGAAGTTGAGTATCACCTATGTCCCCTGAGGTGAAAATGTACAGGTTTACAGAAGTGAGAGGCTGTGAGGATAGAGGGGAAAGCTGAGGAAAGGAAGACTGCAAGCCAGCGTGTTACTATGCTGTTTGCATTGTAAATCAATTGATCTCAGGCCATGTAAATACATTACATGACGCACTTGGTGAATTAAATACACATGTGATTTAACCTGCCTCTCCCCCTGGATGCTGGTATGATAACATAAGAAAAAGAGAAGAGGAAAGCCGGTCAGAGTAGTCTGTCCAATATTACCTGAGTCACTCTGGATGAAGGTGTAGATGTGGATGCGTGTCCCTGTGCTCCCTGCATCAAACATCACTGCATAGAAGATGCGGCTGTGGTTTGCTGGCCGGCTGAGACTGGGAAGGATGCTCCACATGTTGTTGGTCAGATCCAGGAGAGAGGTCTCGACCTGGGCTAGGCTCAGTCCTGTGACAGAGAGCAGGACCAGGAGTAGAAGTGGCACGGTGAGCTTCATCTTCATTCTGGAGAATCAACCAAAGAACAATATTATTCTTTCTAAAGCACTGTAAAGATACTATGTTTTTATGAAATGGGTTTGGACTGCTAAAGAGAAGCAGCTCAACAGCTGCTGACTAGTTAAATTGCAGCATGACAAGCAACAGAGTAAGAAGCATATCAGACCACGCCCCGTCAGACTTGCTAACCAACCAGAGACATACCCCAAAATCAAGCTCTCTACCTGCTGAGTCAACTCCTGTAGAGAAGGTAGCATACATTACTTAACTCGGTGGACTTTAAGCATTTGATCTTGATTTTTAGATCAATACACAGCAACACAACCATGTCTGAACATCTCTCTAGAAAACTCTCTAGACATTTAATGTGAGCGATGATGATTTCAGTGAGGCACTGTTCTGTGGGAAACCCCTACTGAGACACCATCACTCTGCTTACATAGAAAATTAAAAGACTTTTTACAGGAGAAATGCTACTGCATGTGAAATCCAATTTAAGTTTTAAATGTTGGGCATTTAACATGTTGCACTGTTGCCTAGAGCAAGTTACAAAAATTTGCCTACTGCAAAGAGTCCATGCTCCTTTGTGCGACTTTTTGGGGTGAGGTTAAAAATTTAGAAATACTAACACAACCCAGACAATCAACAGATCCATTTAAATTATAAACACAGGACATAGACAACATCTCCAATCTGCACCCTGTGCTCAGATGGAGATGGTGCTCATACATGCATATGTATTGGGAATGCAAGGACGTGATGCCTTTTTGGGGTGAGGTCTGTGCTACTTTATCTAATTTACTGGATGTCACTGTACAATGTTCTCCCGCTGTGCTACTCTTGAATGATACCTCCTCACTAGAGATGACATGTTGGAAAAGACGTATGCTCTTAACAGGCATCACTGCCAAGAAGATGCTGGCTCTACGCTGGAAACTTCAACATACAATCACTAAGTCCCAATGGATTAACACACACTTAGACATAGTTGATATGGAGCTATCAGTGGTAAGAATGCACAGTGCTGGAGCCGATACTATTCTAGCGTGGCAAACAATGGCAGATAAGATTAAGAAATAGCTGTAATCACTACCTGTAAGTGCATTTTTTGCTTTTGTTAAAACGTGGTCTCTTATGTCCTGTAAGAGTTTTACAGAGATCCAGGGTTGAAGGGGTGGGTGGGGTGGGGGTGACCTCTAGATCTTTAATTTTTTTATTTCATTTATTATTATTTTTATTCTCTTTTTGATTGCAATATGCCTGTATTGTTGTCTGAATGACATACTCGTTTAAATTTAAAAAACAATAAACAGTTGTTCACAAAAAACACACCAGGCCTCATAAATTTACAGAACTAGTTATATGTGTAAGAAACTGCCAGTGAACTCTTCACGACCATCCTATAAGGCGATTCGTCACACGCCTTACATTTCAGTATGAGAACAGCATGTATTACTACAAAGAAATCTTCACAAATCTGGCAGTGTGGACTTAAGAGCCTATGATTTTTACCGAGGTCTCCAGTGACTTGTATTAATATAAAGTAAATATATGTCTCCAGAGTGGGCAGTATGCTCTGAGGAAAAGCAAACCAAGGAACTGCGTCAGTCTTGGAGAAGAAAGCCTTGAATGAATCACTCAAAAATACCTTATAATTCAGACCAATTCTTCAACATTCTTGAAAACTTGCTTGTGGTAATGCTTGCTCTTGGGGGAATTACTGGGATTGTTGGGTCTTTGTAAATTATAGTGTGGTCTAGAGCTACTCTATCTGTAAAGTGTCTGCCACTCCAGTTCTGAAGTCCTTCCACTGGCTTCCTGTGCCTCAAAGAATTGATTTCCAAATACTTTTGCTACTTTATAAATCACTAAACGGTTTAGGGCCAAAATACATTTCTGATCTTCTACTACACTACGACCCCCCCAGACCTCTCAGGTGGTCTGGGACAGGTCTGCTTTCTGTCCCCGGAGTCAGACCTAAACAGGGGGAAGCATCGTTCAGTTTTTACTCCCAGGAACAAACTCCCAGAAAACTGCAGGTCCGCTGTAACGCTTATTTCTTTTAAATCAAGGCTGAAGACCTTTCTTTTTGACGTTGCCTTTCTATAAATGGTTGCTCATTTCTTTAATGTTTAATTTCTTATACTGCACTGTCATTTTTATTCTTGTGTTTTATGTTTTTAACTGTATTTATGTAAAGCACTTTGAATTGCCTTGTTGCTGAAACGTGCTAAACAAATAAAGCTGCCTTGCCTTGAGATAACTCTTATGATTTGACACTATGAATAAATTGAATTGAATTTATAGTTCTTAAATATCTTAAAAGGCAGACACCTGCAGCTGAGACTGTTGATTGTAGAACTAGTTCCTGATTTAAAACAATGTAATTAATTGTGATTATTGCTGGGACTATAAGCCATACATTTCCACACAACTTTGTAGAAATTTCAAGGACTTTCTTGACGTTTTTTTTTATAAAATGATATGAGGTATTTGAGTTGTAATGTTTTTAATTCATGACATAGTGCTTTGGGGTGGTTTAGGTGCTTATATCTTTCTTGGGCTGCCTTGGCGGACGATGGCAATTTTACAAATAAAATAAACGTACTTTCGCTGTAGCATTAACCGAAACTAACCATAAAAATATACTTGTACAGTGTCCAAAAAGGTTACTATCTAACTAACTAAACTAACTAAAGTGGTGTCAGTGAACAGGAGGTTTTATGAGCCAATGTCCTAATGGCTAATGGTTAGTCACAGGTTAGCTTGACACACAAAGCACTAGCTTACTGTATTTCTACTAAACTCTGAGCTCTAAAGGTTGTTAGGGTGTGTTATTTCTCACGTTAGCTATGCTAATGTTAGCTAGCGTGAATGCTAACTACGTTATAGAAAGCTAGCTAGGCGCTGAAGTTTGTTAAAAAGCTAGCTACGTTACAGCGTGTCCTTCGAATAAACTAAAACGTGTCCAAAAACAATAAAAAGACACGGTAAAAACCTCTGTGGCTAACTTTTGGCAGTGTTTTGTGAAGGCTAAACACACTCCGAGCTCACCATGATGTCTGTCCCTCTGGTAACAGCTGAGTCGTCGTGACGTCATCCGTGTTGTGATCATAGTTAAAGGAGTTGTTTTCAGTGTCATGCAGGGCTCACCATAGACATATAAAGTGTATGGGGCTCACCATGTCCGAGTACATGCAGGGTTCACCATGTCCGAGTACATGCAGGGCTCACTATGTCCGAGTACATGCAGGGTTCAACATGTCCGAGTACATGCAGGGCTCACCATAGCCATATAAAGTATATGGGGCTCACCATGACCGAGTACAACATGCTAAAACACAACAGAACGGCCTGTTCTGTCAAAGGATCTGCCAGCAGGAACAGCATTGTTGGAATGCTTATTGACCACATTTTTGACATAATGAACCATACTTTTTTTGAACATTCAATAGAACCACTATAACTTTTTTCAACATGCTATACAACTTTTTAATCACTTTTGTTGACATAGAACTACAGTATATGCTGTGATTTTTTTCGACTTACATACTAGGACGTTTTTATTTACTATGACTTTCTAAGCACTTTTTTGGCCATACTGTTGGTGATAGCACAGATATGACACATGCGTCAGCAAAATGACATGTAAATACTATGCAATCTTTTTAATATACTTTACTATGACTTCATTTGACTATACTATGACTATTTTTGACTTTAACCACTTTTTTTTAATATACTATGGTATTACCTTTTTTTAACATACTATACTATGACTTTTTTGGATTTACTATACTATGATTTTCCTTTTTTACATTCTATGCTATGACTTTTTTGACATACTATACTATGACTTTTTAATGTTTTTTTTAAACATACTATACTAATATTACTATAATATGACTTATTGGCTTTTTTTCGACATAGCATAGGGCATAAGCCTACCATTCATTTTAAATGTATTTTTTTCTTTCTTTAATGGCTAATTCACTTTTTAGCTATGAATGTTTTCAACACAGATTCATAACTGGCACAGTAGCTTAACAAGCAACCACAAGTAGTAGTTTTAGATGGCTTTTTCCAACATGCTATACTATGATGTTTTATCACATTTTATTTACTTTTTGCTTTCTTTAATGGCTAATTAGCTTTTTTACATGATTGTTTTGCTTAGCTGGCACAGTAGCTTATGGGTTAGAGAGCACCAACAAGCACCAGCAAGTAGTCCCAGCTAACTGAGACCCAGGTTTGATACCCAGTCTGGGCTCCCCCTTTTCATGGCGTTTTTTTCGACATACTATACTATGACTGTTTAAACCCTTTTTTGACATACAACGTATGACTTTCTTTTATTGCTTTTGCGACATACTATGCTATGAATGTTTTCAGCATGTTATTTTAGGCTCAATGATTAGCACTCCACCAATAGGCAACCAGGAAGACTCTCACCAAGGTTCAATTCCCAGTCTGGGTTGACCCTTTTAATGACTTTTTTGACATACCATAATATATCACTTTTTTCTAACTCTTTTTTACGACATACCAGACTATGACTTTGTTACAACTTTTTCAATACAATGACTTTTTAATCACTTTTTTCAATACACTATACTGTCACTTTTCTTGACATACTATACTATGACTTTGTTATCATTTTTTTCCGATTCAATAACACTTTTCTTGACATACTATTTACTATGACATTTTTATCATTTTTTTCTGATACAATAACACTTTTTTGACATACCTTTTTATCACTTTTTTCAACATACTATACTATTTCTTTTTTCAAAATACCATCCATACTATGACTTGTTAATTCTTTTTTTAATATACCATAGGCCTACTATTTTTATTGTAGTAACAGCTAACTCAGACCCATTGTGGGCTCACCCTTTTCATGACTTTTTTTACATGCTATACTATGACTGTTTTACTTTTTGACACACTATACCTTGACTTTATTTGACATACTATATTGACTTTTTTTCAAATACTATACTGTCTTTTTAATGACTACACTTTATTCATACATGCATACACACACACACGTGTTTCTTTTCCTTCTATCTACAACCAAATAATAACCCATCCAATCTAGACTCAGTATATAAGCCTGAACCATACATTACATAATACAATCAGCTCAAGTTATTTTTGTATCCATTCATTTGAAATATTCTCTATTGCTGTGTTACACATGATTTAATCTTTACACTGCAGCTGTTTCAAAATGTAACTCATTTGGTTGTGATGCAGTGATATTTAGCATTTGTTTTTATAAGTTTCTTTTTAAATACACAAGTATTTAATTTTATTTATTATATTATTTACATTTTTTAAGGCTCTCTTTGGAAGGATGTTTCCCCACACTTCCAAATAGTAAGTAATGTATGGTAGTATGAAGGAGTATGAGTGTTGATTTAATAGACATTTGGTTTTATACAGTATTACAATTGTTTTGGATATTTTGTGTTTAACATGATTTATATGTACACCTTAAACCTACAATTTCATTTATTACTCCCAGATAGGTTAGTTTTTTTTCATTTGTTCTATTTAAATGTTATTTATTACAAGTTTTTTGTGTACATTTGTTGCACAATCCCCAAAAATTATAAATTTTGTTTTACTAAAGCTCAGTGTTAGTTTATTTGCATTTTTAATTCCTTTTCCGCTGTAACCAAGTTTTTCCAGATTATTCCCAGAACAGAGTAAATTACTATCATCTGACCTTTTCCATTTTCATTTCATCTGGAAAAACTGCAGCTTTCAGAGATTGATTAAAAACATGCATAAGAGGGTTCACCACACAATCAATAATACTTTTGCAGTACATGTAAATACTAATCCAGTCTGTGGATTTACTACTCTGATAAAAAATGCTGAACATTTCTTTCCAGTTTTAATGGTTTGAGATACAGCTCCTTTTATTAAAATGTATTGATAATGTTACATTCATTTTCATGTATTTTTTGAACTGCTCACTGAACTGAGTATACTAATGCAGAAATAGTTTTCTGGGTCAACGTCATTTTCAGTGTTTATTTTCAGTGTATTTTAAAGTTTAAGTTTAGTTGTTCATATTTAGCAGATGAGTTTCTGTCCAAGTTCATCAGATGAAGAGCACTTTCACATTTTCTATGGGCTCCTCCCCACATCCACAGCTATTCATTCTAGCATCATTTTGGGCCATGCACAGTCAGTCCCCCTTTCCCCCCTAGTTCGACACCCCTGGTTCCAGCGACTCCTTCTCCTCTCAGGCTGCACAGCAGTGGCCCCAGGGGCCCCCCCTGGCATAATGCCGGTGTTTGGTTCTCAGGCTGTTGATAACCACTTTGTTACCTCTGGAGTAGCCTATTGCTCAAGGTCAGAAACTCAAGTCTCCAGAAAAAAAACTTCACATTCTTCTTACACAATAATGCCAGCAATCCAGTTTAGCAATGTAGCTTTTTCAGCATTTACAAGCATTTTCTGCAGGACATGCATTTTCTAGTTCAGTTTCACAGGCAGTCAAATAGCAGGAGGCTTGCAGCAAAGTTACAGGCTCTGTATTCATGTGGAACCACAATAACATTAAACAACTACTTTCCATCTGTGGTGTTCACATTAGGCATCATTTAAATCTGCACCTTCTGCATACATAGACTTGCAACAGAACCAGAGGACCATTTCAACACAAATCAGAATTCAATTAAAAAGTCAAATTACAGTTTCTTTATTTAAACAGTGAACTACAGACCCAAATACCCTTTCTTCAGCCACACGACTTTAGAGGTTGTCAAGGGGACAAAGTTGGACGTAGCTCATATACCATTCATGACCAGAAATAGTGTCACTCCGACAATATAGTACAAAATTGTGGACATCTATCAAACTCTAGACAATACGATTTACATTTAGAGAGAAAAAAAACGGCAACCAATATTTCAGTTTTAACGGAGTTACAGAACGGGAGTGTCCTCGTTTTAATGTAGCATTTGCACCATTTATAACTTATTTTCAAGTAACTACACACAAAAGTGCTCTGATGAACAGAACCACAGATGTTAATGGTGGAAGACATGTGCGTCACCGTGCACAATGGATTTTGAGAATAATTAAATCTATTCCTCCCAGTAAGGGCAGAACATGAACAGGAGAAAACAAAACCAAACCCATAAAGAGACTCAGAACACCATTCATTACATCAGTCCGGCTCATCTCTCCCATCTACTTCGCATTTGTGCTTTAACACTATCTGGATGGTCAAAGGTACAGCAATCACCAAGTAATACTCTCAGTGTGAATTTATCTCAACAGTATTCCCTCCACAGGCTGCTTATAAGGCATGTGAGAAGTCATTGAAGATATGCTTTATATGCTGTCAATTTAGCGTCCCATGGTTGGCATGGTAACAGCTGGGCTTGTCACAGTGGCATCCTCAGCCTTCCACTGGGATGTCACAGTCTTGATTTGAGTATAGAACTGGATGCCCTGGTGGTAAAGAGACAACTGCTGTCAGCTACCCAGTACATGTGCAAGGTTATCTTTTTTTGATGACGAGTCAATTTATGAGTCGACACATGAAAAACTGTCATGGCGATTTACCTGCTTGCCATAGAAGTTGGTGTCCCCTCTGAATGAGCCTCTGGAGCCTGTGAAGGAGAACATGGGGAGGGGGACAGGGATGGGCACGTTCACGCCAATCTACACACACACACACACACACACACACACACACACACACACACACACACACACACACACACACACACACTTATCAAATCATACATAACTGCTGCAGGGGTACAAATATACCAAGTATAACTTGTGTCATTAAAAGCCAGGTGTAACAGATCAATACAATGTATTTTTATCTTTACATATACTAAAAGAGTAAACGTGAGGAGAAATGCACAAATAATTCTTTTAAGGTGAAGGTTGTGAAAAATTATTCTCAATTATCTACATGATGCAAATGTTGTTATACATTTTAAAAATAAATAAATAAAATAAGGTAGAGTCTATTGGACCAAGACTTCATTAGATTGGCCCATACTTTCTATGTATTGGCAGGTGATATCTGACACAATTTTAGATTTACAAGGTGCCGATTCTTGACCGGTATGTGTGAGAGAGAGAGTAAGATATAAAAATATTTTTTTGTAAATGATAGTGGATCAAAACAAAAAAGAACATGACGTTAAAAGGAAAGGTTCACACATTTTGCAAATGAAACAAAAGTTTAAGTCTTGGATTTACAAGGATTAGCTGTTATTATTAATAATATATAATATTAATTATGAGAGAAAGATCCAGGATTGTACGTTTCACTTTCAAGATTACTAAAAACACTACTTCTTTAAACGATCAAGTTGCTCCACTAAGTAGCCACACGTCACATGAATTCTAGGTCTGGTTTCTGTTTTTGAAACAGTCTCACACAGGTGACCAAACCAAAAGTTGCCCCGTTTTTATAATTCCGGACAGAAAAAGCTATGTGTGTGTTCAGGGAATGGTTTTATAAATTGAATAACAATCCCCAAGTGTCTCTCACCTGGCCGACGTCCACCTCGTGTGTGTATTTGCGCGCTGTGGCTCCATTGGTGGTGAAGATGGCGGTGCCGTTGCCATAGGGGTTATTGTTGATTAGAGAAATTGCTTCGTCAAGACTGTCAGCCTCCAGGACGACAAGCACTGGTCCAAAGATCTCCTCTTTGTAACACATCATGCTCGGCTGGAAAGAACAGCACAATGATTACACCACTTTTCTCCAGGATTTAACATCTGCAACAAAAACTCAAGAATTATGACCTATGGCATAAGGTACCAGTATGTTCAAACTTTAGGTTATATCAATGCATGGAGATGAGTTGGAAGAAGGGCCTTAAGTGCATTTAATACTATAAAAAATATATATTTTTCTAAAATTTTCTAAATGATTGAAATATCATCCTAGGACCATGTATTTGATCATATTAGATTTTTTAGTAACTGAAAAACGGCAGCCATGTTGCACTCTTTGTCTCAGCCAAATCTCACCAAAACATTGCTCAGGATGGTGGGTCCTACAAAGTTGCCATTTTCATATCCTTTGACGTTGACATTTCTTCCGTCCAGCAGCAGCTTGGCACCCTCATCCACCCCACTTTGGATCAAAGACTCCACCCTGGCCTTTGCTTCAGGAGAGATCAGGGGTCCCACATCGGCTCCAGGCTGATCACCTTCAGGATTAATACATGTACAAATATCCCTTATTAAAAGGGCACTATCACACACATTACATCAGAATGCATAACAACTGATACCATTTGAAATGTTTAGCAAAGACTATTTGTCTAAACACAGCTACCAACGAAGTTACCTGCGTTGACGCGCAATGATTTGGAGCGCTCCACCAGCTCTGGGAGCCAGTCGCGAGATTCCCCTACAAATATAGCAGTGGAGAGAGCCATACAGCGCTGGCCAGCTGCTCCGAAGGCAGCACCCACCAGCTGGTTGATGGTGTTCTCTTTGTTGGCATCAGGCATCACAACGCCATGGTTCTTGGCACCCTAAAACAAAAATGTAGAACACGACTCTAGTGTTTCACAGGCAGCACAATGCTAACCACATATGTTACAACCACCAGGGGTTGGCAGCTAAGCACTGAGCTGTTGTCATGGAAACAGAATAGTAAATATTTTGCTCAGTTTTGTTTTTGAAGAATATTTTTTTCAAGTATTTTAGGCCTTTATTTCCATAGGACAGATTGAAGTCATGAAAGGGGGGGGACAACATGTAGCAAAGGGCCAGAGGTTGGAGTTGAACCCGCGGCGTTGAGGAGTACCCTGATATATATATGTGCGCCCGCTCTACCAACTGTGCCAACCTGGCCACTTGACAATAGGAACAGTGTTTAATATGTGGGTTACTGAAACAACAATTTCAGCCTCCGGAGACTGATGATCCCTAATGGAAGAGCAGTATATTTATTCTAAGCATGTTAAAATGAGTCATATGAGTTCTGGGAGTTCTGGTGTACCATGTTGGATTGCACTCTCTTGCCGTTCTTGGATCCCCGTTCGTAGATGTGCTCTCCAGCCGGGTTGGAGCCCACAAAGCTGATGGCTTTGATGGCTGGGTGGTCACAGATGAAGTTCACCGCTACACAAAGATATGAACGGATATTGTAAAACCGCTCTTCTTCATTCATGCTGCACCCCTGAGGCACAATATAAGAGCACAAAGGCCTCGGATACAGAGATTAAAATAGTCTTTTAAACACTGGAGAATAACTTACAGATGTAGGCTGCACATAATATGGAAATTTCCTATCTGCAAATTGCCAGGGGGTATATGATTAATGTTTGAAATATCCTTGGAACTTTTCCCATTGGTTATTTTACACACACACACACACACACACACACACACACACACACACACACACACACACACACACACACACACACACACACACACACACACACACACACACACACACACACACACACACACACACACACACACACACACACACACACACACACACACACACACACACACACACACACACACACACACACACACACACACACACACACACACACACACACACACACACACACACACACACACACACACACACACACACACACACACACACACACACACACACACACACACACAGCGCTTCTGAATGAGACACACACTCACCTGCATGCTGGCCGTGGATGATGTTCAGTGTACCATCTGGTGCCCCAGCATCCTGGAGCATTTTGGCCAGGAGCATGGTGCACCCTGGGACCCGTTCAGAGGGCTTCATCAGGTAGGTGTTGCCACATACCATGCCGATGGGGAACATCCACAGAGGAATCATGGCAGGGAAGTTAAAAGGGGCGATACCAGCACATACTCCGATGGGCAGGCGGTAGGTGTAGGTGTCCATGTCCCTTGTGAGGGAAGGTAACGTCTCTCCCAGCATGAGAGATGTAATGCTGCAGGCATGCTCAACCACCTCTGGGGCAGATGAAGATGAGATTATGAAATAAACCAATAGGCAAAAATACACAGATCTGAGATACACAGCATACTAATGGATGCATCTCTGAAAATTGTAATAGGAATAAGAGTTATTTAAGATGACATCATCATACTGTATGTTTACATTACAATGCATTACGTAGTCAAGAATACACACCAACTGTAAACTGATTTACTTTCCCTATGAGTGAACTGTAATATGACTATTGTTCCCAGTACTGTAGGAAAGCTAATGCTAGCAGCACACCTGCATATAAAGTAGCCTGTGTTTCAGCTGATAAGTTTAAAGTTAGCATGCCAGAATTACTCTGGCATCTTGAAACTGGGAGAGGTACCAAGAAATACTTTGGCAACACCGTCTTGTAATAACCAAAATACATCTTGCTTTATTTGCCAGTGTGTATGGCTCTTTTAATTTCTCAACAGGGTGCTTGTTGATGCAAGTCTTCTAAAGTGAACAAGTGCACCTTAATGAGGGGAACAGCATAATTATCTTTATATGACATGCCAACTAACAGAGCCAGCAAAGTGCTTTACATAAAAACGGACTAGGTAGCCACACTATAACATCTGGATTTAACAATGTTATCCTGCAGGGTGCCCCCAACCCGTTTTGTTATAGTTGGTCACTTTGAAAGCCTCTTACATCCTTAAAATGTAAGCTTCTATAGGTCAATATGGCCAAAAAGCTACTTTGTCCATTAATAATTTAAAAGTGAAAGTCATCTGGTTACACGCAAATAATAGACACCCCACAGACACTTGGGATCAAACTTCCTACCAAGACAATGGTATAAAGGGTTGCCAAAGATACAGACGTTTCATCAGGAGATATAGTTACTATAGAGAACAGTTTCAACAGGGGAATTTGATATCTGCTGTATATGCACCAGCAATCTAATCTAATCAGGATACGAAAACCCAATAGCACACTGGGAAGTCTGCGCTTTACTTACGGAGTCCTCTAAATACGTCTCCCTCTGCATCAGCCAGAGTTTTACCCTGCTCCAAGGTGATCATCTTTGCCAATTCTTTCTGAAATATTAAAAAGGAAAAACAGCCAACAATAAATTAGACATCAGTGAGGAGGGAAAATATGTCTCTGCTCTTCAAGTTGTCATCTTAAAATGTACATTAGTAAAAGATGAACAAGAAAATCAACAAGTGAGGGAAAATTTGTGTACAATGTTATCCTTGATGAGCTGCTGGTAGCGCAGGAAGACCTGCTGCCTGCTGAGGATGGAGGTGTCGGACCAGGACCTATAGGCTCTGGAGCAGGAGTCCACCGCTGCCAGCATCTCGTCCTGGGTCGCTTTGGGAACGCGCCCCACCACCTCATTAGTGGCCTGGGGAGAAGGAGAAAGTCAATACAGACAAGCTGACTGAGAGCCGGGGAAGTCATTACGGCATGTACATTCATTCGTCAATATTAATAACCACATTTGCTTTCTATCCTTTACAGGTTTGATATTTAATGTGATGCATGCTATAAAACGTCCAACACTGCCTTGCTAGAGGCTTATATTTAAGCTAAACTACAGCGGGGCTAGACTTTGAGGAATCAAACATGACTGGGCTTTGATTTCTTACAAATTCTTAGAAGACTTATTCCCCCCTCCCCAATGTCCATGTATTACTACTGCAATGTTGCAATGGTTATTTGCAGCCAGCTTTCAGTAGAGATCTTGTTACTGCAACCTCCTTGCAGGTTGTATATAGTTCACCTATGAATACTTACAGGGTTGTGGATGTCGAGCCATTCAGAGCTATTGGACTCAACAAACTTGCCATCAATGAACAGCTTGGTGGTGGGCTAAAGGATCAGAGAGGCATATGGTTAAATCCCTTCCTGTCTGGTTACATCATCTATCCATCACCACAACATACACAGGGACTTTATGTACATTTTGTGTCCCACAATTCAATGAACCAAGGAAAAGAACTTTCTTTGTGAAGTTTGGGCAGTAGGAGTCTGGAGTTTGATTGATGTCTGGTGGCATATTAATTCCCTGTTAGTATAAAACTGTATTTTGATTTCTTGTACACTAACTACAAAAACAGTAGTATGAAGTTTAGCCTCTTTGACTTACTGACATAATTTTTTCTGACATTTTGAAAACAGCAAAACCTTACACAGAAAAGGTTTACCTCACGATATCATTTCCTGTACAAAAAAATAGCTAAATAATCAAAATCTGGAGAATCTTATGTAAAGACAGACTGATGAATGGACTGGAATCATAAAAACAGCCAATATTAGCTTATTGCACATAAAATTGTTCTCAGCTAATACGCCGACCGTTAAAAAATCCCAAGATACGTTTAAGGTGATATTAACAGTCTCTTCAATACATGGGTTGCCCAACAGAAAACATTGAGATGTTTCTTTTTCATACAATGACAAATAATATACAAAAACATACACACAATACTTATCAAATGTTTATGTTAAATAACATACAACCAAAATACTGTTAAATATATTTGTTAAAATGTGTAACTTTGATATTGTAATAAGAACAATCTGTGTCATGGCTATGGTCTTAAAGATGATCTAAGAAAACAGTTTGTCTCAGTTCCATTTTAAATAAGTGAATTATGGTATTTCAAACAACTTTGCTTTCATATCATGGGGTCATGCGTGTCCAATAATTAACATATCTGTTAAGTTAACTGCTTAATACAACAAAATGTAAGGCCTGTGTGTAATAACAGAGAGTAAATTGTAATTTCCCCTTGTGGGACTTATAAAGGATACAAAACGTTCAAATATGGCACATAGAAAGAGGTGTGGTGACTTCTCAAACTGAAAGTTAAGAGCTTGTGATGATAACATTCATTCAATGCTGCCTTATGAGAGCTGCTGAGTTGATCTCACCACTGAGGAAGAGGAGTAACACATGCGACCCAGCTGGAGGGGCACCTGCAACAATTAAAACATCAACTTCAACTTCAATTCATATTAATGTCACTGTCCAAGGTTTAATGAATACAAGCCATGTCTGAATGCTCCATTGCTTGTCTTCCCTGTCCACGAGATGCACATAAAACCCTACCTACCCAACTTAAATTACACATAAATATTAAACGCTTGCAGAGGAGGAGTGGACTGTGTGCAACGTGTTAGCAACGACTTTAGCTAGCAGCTCAGTTTGTTAGCTATGTTGAGTTGCATGCGCGTCAAACAAAAGCAACTGTTCTGTAATATAAGCATTCATTTGTTTTACCTTCTTGTTAAAACATGAACGGAGGAGAATTGCAGCCATTGTGGTGCGTCAGGTTTAGCTTTTCCTGCCCCGAAGCCCTTCAACCGACCCAAAAGACACGGGGTGCAAAGAGAACTTCAGCTAGCAACAATGTTGCAAAGGACAGCGCAGTCCTGCGCTTTGATATTCGATCTACAAGGCGTTATCGGTGTGGCTCTCATGACTAGCACCAGGCTAGCACCAGCGCACCTCATTTGTAGATCTGTGGAAGTTATGCATGGCGGCACTATCTGTTTCCGTTTGGTGTGGGCGGGACCAAGTGATATAAAAGCCAATCACTGCGCACAATTTAACAGCCGCCCTAAATTACCAACAACACACACTGGAGTTGTCTCTGTTACATGATTGAGCATTTAGAAAACCTTCTTCGAAAACTTTGGTGTCAAACATGTTGCCTGGCCGCCTTACAATTTTTTAATATATAATTTTGATTGGACAAACTCGCTTTTATGTGTGAAGGAAACACTTATCAACACTTGTAGTGGCAGTTACAGTTTCCATGGAAACATGCTTAGAGGCAACATGGAGTTCCTGCGGTGGAGTTGTGATGATGTTGCGAGATGGATTGAGTCTTTAGGATTTCCACAATACAAAGTAGGTGAACGTACACCTGCCTACACAGACATAGGATAACTAACGTTTATTATTCTAATAACAGTAACAGTGTGTCAACCTTATTTCTGTCGCAGGCATGTTTTACGGAGAACGTCATAACTGGAAGAAAGCTCATTTATGTAAATTGTACCTACATGCCAAGACTTGGAATCACAGATTTTAAAGACATGAAGGTATTCAGAAGAGGCAGAGACTCCAGATCTAAGAGATTTATGTGAATATAGACACGTTTAACGTGGCACAGCCTTTCAAAGCTGGAGGCTGAGATAATGATGACACTGTAAGCTACTACTGTACTGTATATAACCTCATATCAAGTGGTACTGAAGCAATTTGGGGGCGGTAGCGCAGTCTCTAGGGATCTGGGTTACGACGCAAAAGGCCGTCAGTTCGATTCCCTTAAAGGACCAAAGTACAGTGCCTTGCAAAAGTATTCGGCCCCCTTGAACTTTTCAACCTTTTGACACATTTCAGGCTTCAAACATAAAGATATAAAAATTTTATTTTTTGTGAAGATCACCAACAAGTGGGACACAATTGTGAAGTGGAACGAAATCTATTGGATATTTTAAACTTTTTTAGCAAATAAAAAACTGAAAAGTGGTGCGTGCAAAATTATTCGGCCCCTTTACTTTCAGCGCAGCAAACTCACTCCAGAAGTTCAGCGAGGATCTCTGAATGATCCAATGTTGTCCTAAATGACTGATGGTGATAAATAGAATCCACCTGTATGTGATCAAGTCTCTGTATAAATGCACCTGCTCTGTGATAGTCTCAGGGTTCTGTTGAAAGCGCAGAGAGCATCATGAAGACCAAGGAACACACCAGGCAGGTCCGTAATACTGTTGTGGAGAAGTTTAAAGCCGGATTTGGATACAAAAAGATTTCCCAAGCTTTAAACATCCCAAGGAGCACTGTGCAAGCGATCATTTTGAAATGGAAGGAGTATCAGACCACTGCAAATCTACCAAGACCTGGCCGTCCCTCTAAACTTTCAGCTCAGACAAGGAGAAGACTGATCAGAGATCCAGCCAAGAGGCCCATGATCACTCTGGATGAACTGCAGAGAACTACAGCTGAGGTGGGAGAGTCTGTCCATAGGGCAACAATCAGTCGTACACTGCACAAATCTGGCCTTTATGGAAGAGTGGCAAGAAGAAAGCCATTTCTCAAAGATATCCATAAAAAAGTCTTGTCTAAAGTTTGCCACAAGCCACCTGGGAGACACACCAAACATGTGGAAGAAGGTGCTCTGGTCAGATGAAACCAAAATCAAACTTTTTGGCCACAATGCAAAACGATATGTTTGGCGTAAAAGCAACACAGCTCATCACCCTCAACACACCATCCCCACTGTCAAACATGGTGGTGGCAGCATCATGGTTTGGGCCTGCTTTTCTTCAGCAGGGACAGGGAAGATGGTTAAAATTGAGGGGAAGATGGATGCAGCCAAATACAGGACCATTCTGGATGAAAACCTGTTGGAGTCTCCAAAAGACCTGAAACTGGGACGGAGATTTATCTTCCAACAAGACAATGATCCCAAACATACAGCAAAATCTACAAAGGAATGGTTCACAAATAACCGTATCCAGGTGTTAGAATGGCCAAGTCAAAGTCCAGACCTGAATCCAATCGAGAATCTGTGGAAAGAGCTGAAAACTGCTGTTCACAAACGCTCTCCATCCAACCTCACTGAGCTCGAGCTGTTTTGCAAGGGAGAATGGGCAAGAATGTCAGTCTCTCGATGTGCAAAACTGATAGAGACATACCCCAAGCGACTTGCAGCTGTAATCGCAGCAAAAGGTGGCTCTACAAAGTATTAACGCAAGGGGGCCCAATAATTTTGCACGCACCACTTTTCAGTTTTTTATTTGCTAAAAAAGTTTAAAATATCCAATAGATTTCGTTACACTTCACAATTGTGTCCCACTTGTTGGTGATTCTTCACAAAAAATAAATTTTTTATATCTTTATGTTTGAAGCCTGAAATGTGTCAAAAGGTTGAAAAGTTCAAGGGGGCTGAATACTTTCGCAAGGCACTGTACGTTGGTGGCTGCATCCAGGAGGTGCCAGTTCACCCTTGGGACCTCCCATCAAGGTCCTGAACCTCAAACTGCGCCATGGGCACCCCCCCCCTCCCAACAACAGAGTGAAAACATCTGATTAGCAAAGTATATGATAATTGATTCACATTTTGATAAGTGAATCATTAAAGTAAAGGTAAAAGTAATAGAATAATATATTTTTTGAAATAGATAGAAAATAGATAGAAATAATTGTTAGTTGCCTCCTCAATTGTATTCAAATATCTATTTAGTAAGTTCTAAGAGGGCTGAAACATTGGAAACTCTGTCTGTGCCACAGTTGCACATCCCGTGTGGCACTTTAACGTTCTCTCTTTGAACAGTGTGACATCCAGTTAAAGTCGTGTGTTGTAACCGAGCATCACTGCCAGCAGACGTCAGATCAGCTGAATCACACAGAAACAGTTAAAGTGACTGTTTTTCTTATCTCTCCCTGAAGTCACAACTAAATTGGCTAAAAGCACCTTAATGTATTCAGCTCTGCTTAACTGTCGAAGCATCAAACCAAAAGAGAAAATAAAAGCTGGCCTCTCTTGGTGACTTTAAACTGATAATGAAAAACCTCAGGTGTCTGTGCACTATTTAGTTGAGATTCATATTGGGTTAGCCTGTAATTCCTTTGATGCATTTGTTTTTGGGAGTCTAACCTTACTTTCCATGATGCTACAATCTTGGTGAGATCTCTTTGAAAGACTAGTCACTCTCACACACACTTTATCAAAGGACCCTGCTGTGCACCCTGCAGGTCATCTGTGCTGGTGTGCGTGAGCTGCTGGGGATCACAGAGACCCCGTGGAGTCGCAGCATCGCTGACCCTCCACGGGACAGCATGGGCTTGTTCTTGGAAAAAAAGAGTCGGACAGGTGAACGGGCGGACAACCTCACCTACCACCAGTTCCTGGCTGACATGCATCACTCAGAGCGACATGACTCATAGCAGTAAAGCAGTACAGTGAAAACCAAGACTTGTCAGTGTCATTTCATATCACAAACTGTCAGCTCATGATGACTCCAATGAGTCACTCACAGACACCCACATGCAGGCCTTGACATTAACACTTCCCACCAGCAAAATGCTTGTATTTTGTATTCTACTAGGTTTTTGTGCAAGTATGCCAACTTTTATTTTGTAATTTCAGCGACTTTGTGCACACACGTACAGTGATACATATATTTAGTTTAAATTGCTCTTGCCATTCCAGCTCTAGATAACCATGCCTAAACCACTTAGGCTATTCATATTGATCTCAAGTGGTTGTGTTGTAACTGGATGCAGCTATTGATCTGAGTAAAAATCCTCAGGATGAGTCGGTGCATGACAACAGACACCTATTTTACACCCCGGAGCAGTATGGGTCATTGTTCTTGGGAATAAAAAAACACTGAGTCTGCGATTCCAAGGAGTCTCCTGTGTCGCTGTAGGCTACTGTAATAGACTCATGCATATAGGCTGCTTTGCCAACTTGCACAAAAGGCCAAAGGATCATTGTATCAGATGTGATGAGTCAAGGGCCAAGCAGACCCATGGGGAGCCAAGGCGTTCAGTTTCAGCCATCTCAACACTTTGTTGCCAATATGTATGTAATACATGCAGGACTATTCAGCTCATTCATGAGCTGCTAAATTTGGCTTTACCCAGACTAGATGCACTGTTTACCAAAGGAATGCATTTTCAATTACAGTCTTGTTTATGTCACTGGGTATTCCTGACTCATTTTCAATGTGTAAGTCTGAATCTGACATCTGTTGTGTTCTTTTTGGGGATTTTTATTAAAACAAATTCAGAGAATATGATACTGTGTTTCGTGCAGTAGAGTGCAATCTACATGAATAAATGATGATGCCTGTGAGATCGGCTGAGAGGCACCGCATCTGCACACAAATGGTCTCTGTGCAACTCGGAGCGCACTGATTACCATTCCGAGCACAGCACCTCTGGTCAGAAATGGAGCCGGGTCGGTGGTTGACAGTAGTCCAGGGAGCAGGAGAGGATAAGAGGGGGGGCGCATATTATGGCAGCAACCTTTCAGTCAATCTGGATTAAGTCGCACTGAGCCCTGCGTCGCCAGCAAAAGCCAGTGAAAGCGATCCGAACATCTGGCTGGATTCAGCACAGCAGCAGTCACTCACAGCGCTGTAGATAATAAAGCAGCCTTTCGCTTCAGAGGCGTTTTCTCTTCTGGAGACTGAGCACACAGGCGGATGCGCAGTATAGACGCGATCCCGCACAGCCTCGCAGCCACAACGGGACCCTTCGGCTTGCGTTTTCCAGTATTTTTTTCACGAAAGGGAGAGTTACAGGCTGCATCTCCAATGTGAGGGGATCGGAGAGGAGTCGTCCTTTATATCCTGGTCATGGATTTCTTGAAGGGCATCGCTGGTTTCGCAGGCCGTCACATGTTCTAGGAGCTGAGACGCGTGTTTCGGGACACCTGAATTATCTCCAGCAGGCGCTGTCGGTCCCATTTTAGACAAGCCGCTGTCAGAATGCTCTCAGCCCTCCTGGGAGAAAAAATGCTCAAACACACCCTCCTCTGACTCGGCTTGATGTTTCATCTACCAGGTAAATTCAATCATTATAGTATTATTATATACCAATTTGGTGTGAATTGTAAGCTCTGAACTCTTTAGGGGGAACTGTCTTTTCAAGAGGCGCAATACTGACTTGAAGTACTTCTCTCAGGACCCACCTGAAAAGGGTTTAGATGGTCCCTTGTGATAGGGGGTTGAGTGTGTAACCCACCAGCCCAGGACCTATACCGCAAGGTCAAAAAAAATCTCCTCAATTGCCTGGGAACGCCGTCAGATATCACATATATATTTTATTTTTAGTATCCACTTGGCTGCATTCTGTGCTGTCCCCCCCCCCCCCTCCCTACAGGTGAAACTGAGAATCATGCTCAATGGGGTTATTATTCAACCTCAGATAGGATAAGATTTATTTCAGTTGTGTGTTGTGTGTGTGTTTTGTTGTGTATTTTTCAGCACAGAGGATCCCTGTGATCAGCCGCTGTGGTTAAACCATTGCTGATATGCAAATTACACATCAGTCATCAAGGTGTGATGAAGTCTAAATTAGCCTAAGTAACAAAATTGGTAATAGCATGAGTGTGTGGGCGGGGGGGGGGGGGGTGTTTCCAGGTGACTGATGAAGACAGATGTAAATATGATCATTTTAGAAAAAGGGATGTCAGTTATCACCTACAGGCTATCTCATTATCCCTGATTGCCGGAGGCACCATTGCAACTGCTACACACCAGTAAAATCAGGCCCACGCCTCAGTTTGCTGCTTCTGTTGGCTTTTACTGCTATGTTAATGCACTCAGCGATGTAGCTCATAGTGCTGCTACTTCACTGATAGCAGAGAAGTGATGTGTGGTTCCTCAGCAACGAGGCTGTTCTGCAGACCAGCTCTACATTCACTGACCCAATTTTTCCCCCACAACATAAGCTTTGTTGTGTGCTTTCATTAAGATTGAAAAAACAACAACTTGAGATTATTTGACAGTCACAAACTTGCATGCACACACACACTTGGTCCACATGCTGTGTTCTTATGTATGATTTATGTAACCTATACAGAACACAAGATTATACATTATTTATTTAACCATTTTGTTGCTGTGAGGTAGAAAACACAGGATCCTGAGGGTCCTTGAAAGAGGAGAAAATGAGTCAATAGATGAAGTGATTATGTATTTCATTTTGGCAGTCCTTACATCTCCAGATTTAGACTGCAACATGAAAAGAGCCCATGTAATAGAGTGCATTATTTTCACAAAGAGATGCTTTTTTCTTCCACTTCCTGCATCTGAAACTGAACTTGGCGATTGGCAGATTCGACAGTCTACAGACGTATTCATATTCTCTTGAGAAGGCCATATTGATATTCAGAGGTGGTGTTCACGGATTCTGCATTTACTCTTTCCAGAACCAAATCCTAGGTCATAACTAAGCCCCTCACATCAGGGCACGTCACAACGGTGCAAGAATTGAGATTCAAAGTCAGTGATCAGCATTTCAATTTGGCCCGTTCCGTCTCCTGCTTGAATACAAGACAGCATCTGAAAAATGAAGAGTGTTTCTTGTTTGTGTCTCTGTTGGACTGATGCTCCAGTCGTGAGATCTCCGGCATATCAAGGTACCACTAAATGTCCTGTGATGTGAAGGAAAACACTTGGAATTGCATGGGGGGGAGTTGTAAATGCTGATGAACAGCACTTCTATTGATGCAGTAGGGTCTGCTTAGTATGCTATACCCCCGCCACACACATGCACACACACACACACACACACACGCAGGCATGCACGCAGACACATGCAAACACACACACAAGCTTGTCTGACTGAAAAATAATTTCCAACATCAGAGTGCTACATCAAGTCATTTAGGTTTTTATTAAGTGCCAGACTGGGAATCGAAAATGATTCAGTCACTCTCCAAACGTTGAAGCCAATACAGAATTAGCTGAGTGTACAATCTCCTTTCCTTTCATCCCTACAGGGCCATAAATGGCAGAATGAGTCAAACAGAAAGAACCTCAACTGTCGAGGGCTCTTTGTTCTAAATATTATTAGGTGATCTGAAAATGAGACACTGATTACATCTCAGCCAAAACTGACGTTTTCAGTGTTGCCATGGCATCCAGGCTGTCACCCAAGAGCAATCGCATTCTAACATTGGCAGACTCTGTAGGAAAAGGGTGTCACAGCACATACCCTCATTCACAAACACAGATGTCTTTTTAGTTATGCGATCCATAACTGCATCAGTGTTTGGTCAGGATGTTTGGACTCGGGCTACACAAGCATTTATCCGACAAAATAAAATTGCTACCATGCTCCGTCAGAATATGATCCTCTTCAGCAGCAGCAGCAGCTTCATTTTGTGTCATAAAGCAGGGCCGGCTGAGGACCTATTTCACTGCTTTGTCGATATCAGTCAACAGACCCCCTGTGATACAACAGAGCTTATTTCTGGTGGTAGCAGACGTCCACTCAGAGTAGCCCAGGTGAGACACTGCTGAGACGCTGCCATGTGCCATTGCATCGACCTGCGTGAAGGCGTACGAAGCAGACTTCCTCTCATTACCTTCCCCTCGTAGGGCTACTTTCCCCTGATTTCCTGCCCAGACATGGATTGCAGGGGCTTTTCTCACATGAGCTCCAGCATAAGTTAGACCATCTGAAAACATATCCCCCATTAACTCACCGGACGATTGGCATGCAGAATGCTGCATAAGGCTTTTCTTGGCAAATGCTGCCCAAGGGAGACCATAGATATTCTCTCCCACAGTACACTGCTGCTGCTGCTGCTGTGCATGAATGCCTGTCTCCATTGCTGGGGGTTGTTGTGTAGTGAGCTACCTCTATTAGGAACAAATCCACCCACCGGTGTGTGTGTGTGGGTGTGTGCTGTCAGTCTGTCCTGCCATCTGAGGGTGAAAAGACCTCCTCAGAGGTCGTATTCGCTTGATTGACTATGAAGGATATTATGGTGAATGCTTCAGTAGATTATCTGTTTTCCTGTTTATTTGTGGCCCTCCCAAGTCACCTCACTATAATGAACTGCCTTACCTGGAGGATAATGATTTTCTGGGGGGGTGTGACATTTAAAGATGAAGTGCATGATTGATGAATGCATTGATTGATTATCTACTTATTTGTTCATGTACCTGGTGAGTGCAACCTGTTGTGCAAATCCCTACGGAACAACCATAATTAAATGCAAATTAGGGAGACAGCAACAGACATTTCCTGCCTCTGTCTCAGCAGGGGAAGGTGGGGGGTGTGGGGGGGGCTGAGGGCTGTACTTTTGTCCTCGTAGAACAAATTTTGTAGGGATTACCGTTACCACAACCATTCTCTTCACGTTTGGCTGAGTTTTCAGAGGCAAAAAAAGCCCCCATCTCCACAGCGTGAATCAATATCAAGTCTTCAGCGCTATTCGAGTCTGGAAGTAGAAGGTCCTCTCTGCCTCATTGCACATCCAGAGGCCGTGCCTTTCAGAGTCAGGGCAGAAGGTGCTTGGCACACCAACATCAACACACTTGCAAACACCCTCAGCTTTTTATGCTCTCCACACACACACACACACACACAAACACACACACACACACACACACACACACACACACATTGAGTAAATATTAAAATTACCACTACACATAGACTTGCAGCACAGCATGCCACTGAAGTCATCTGCCATCTTTAAGGAGAGCCTTGACAACATTTAATAATGACTCCACAGTCCATTTCTTAGCAGCTCAGATCTCTGCACCACTGGACCCCAGACTGCAATCCACAAAATGGGGCCCTTGGAAACTTGGTAAAGTTGTCCCCTGTAAAAATGGGTCGAGAAAGACACTGATTCATTGCTGCTCGATCAGCAGTATTCTTGAAAATGTTACACCCAGCATGCTCCAATGATATCATTTCTCCCTTTGCCATTTTGAGCCATTTAAAGGCAACCTCTTTCCTGCCTCCTTGTCAGGCTGTGATACATTTTATCCAGCAGTCAAAATGCAACTGTTATCAGTGGATGCCACTGGGCTTCCTTCACCCCCCTCCTCACGTAAAAACATTCCTCCACAGGGTAAGCACGTCACAGTGTTTTCTTTACTTTATGATATTTTCCTCATACTCGACTGTTATTACATTGTGAGTGTGTGTGTGTCACAGTTCTGGTGCTACAAAGGCTTTTGAAGCATGAAGGTACTCAGTTGGCAGGCTCTTTGCTGAGGCAAGAGTTTTATGCACACTCTCCAAGACTCAACGTCGACAATGGAGACATTACCAGTGGACCACAGAAAGCTATAATCATAAATCAGCCGGTCTCTTCTGTATTTAAAGGTTAGCCTTTGGAATTTCACTGCAGTTATGGGGTTGGAGCTCTTGTTCCCTGTGTTTGATTGGATTGGTGTTCCTTTCTGTGTGCTATAATGGGACACCCACAGGGCTGAATATTGCATGTTCTACCAAAATGACACTAAAAATCAGTTCTAAAAATAATCACAGCTAATGTCACTCTTGCTCTGGTACATCGTCTGGTGCACCTGCAGAGCTGTGATCTGATCTCCACTGTCTTAGTTTTATGACATGCTATATCCCTGACAAGGTCTCGGGATTCATCAAATGGATCTCTCCTTATCCCCCATCTCAGATGTGTGTCATAAGTAAGAGTAGCAGCAGAGATAAAATCGATAGTAAGGCATAGCAAATCTTCGCTGAGGCGCTGAGGCCGATCATCCCTTCCTATTGGCGATATGGGAGACATCAGTCTAATTCTGATGAGGCTCTGAGCCGCCTGATACTTTCATCCTTCTGTACACAAACATAAAAGGACTGGCATTATCATATCAAAAAAGTATGTTTGGGGGGAGCAGAGGCTAACATAGAGAGCTGTCACAAAAATCATCGAGGTTACTGGGGATGTTTCACTCTGAAGTCTGCAGGTGATGAATTGGTTTCATGTCTAAGTGCACAGCATTTATTGTTTGTTCAGGCATCAACTCTCTTAGCTTCCTGCTTAGAATTTGGACTCTCTCAGCTGTGAGCTGGCGGCGATCCTGTTTCAAATCCAACGGGAAAACCTTTCACAGCAGAATCCCCCAATTCCCTTTCTAAAGGGGGAGCTCTTGGTACTACAGTTGGATAAAGAAGATAAATAATCACAGATTGCATGCTTTGCGTTTTTTAACTGCTCAGTGAATAATACACCCTTTTCTTTGTTTTCCTTTTCTTTTTTAGGTGCATTAACCGGACTGAAAAGCCAAATGGAGTCTCTCCTGGTTTACCTGATAGTTCTGGGTGTGGCTGTGAAGGCCCACAAAGTTCAGGTCTGCCCCAAACGCTGCGTCTGCCAGGTGCTTAACCCTAACCTGGCGACTTTGTGCGACAAAAAGGGGCTTCTTTTTGTGCCCCCGAACATCGACAGGCACACGGTGGAGATGCGTCTTGGGGATAACTTTGTAACCAGCATCAAACGCAAAGACTTTGCCAACATGACCAGGCTGGTGGACCTGACCCTCTCTCGGAACACTATTGGCTCCATCGCGCCTCACGCTTTCAAAGACCTGGAGAACTTACGAGCCCTTCACCTTGATAGCAACCGGCTGTCCCGCATCCTTAACGACACCTTCAGCGGCATGTCCAAGCTGCACCACCTCATCCTCAACAACAACCAGCTCACCCACATCCAGATTGGGGCCTTTAATGACCTGACAGCACTGGAAGAGCTGGATTTATCCTACAACAACTTGGAAAGTGCGCCATGGGTGGCCATTCAAAGGATGCCCAGTCTCCACACTCTGAATTTGGACCACAACATGCTAAGCTACATCCCAGAGGGCACATTCTCTGGACTGCAGAAGCTCAAGAGGCTGGACGTAACGTCCAACAAGCTCCAGAAGCTTCCTCCTGACCCTATTTTCCAAAGAGCAGGGGTCCTGGCCACCTCTGGGATAATGGGGCCTATGTCGGTCGCGTTGAGCTTCGGAGGGAACCCGCTGAGGTGTAACTGTGAGCTGCTCTGGCTGCGGAGGTTGAGGAGGGAGGATGATCTAGAAACCTGTGCCTCACCGCAACACCTCTCCGGACGCTATTTCTGGACTGTTTCAGAGGAAGAGTTCCTGTGTGAGCCACCTCTCATCACCAGGCACTCTCAGGTATGGCCGTACGACACAACACTCGCTACAGTTACACTCTCTGAGCAGACATTGGTTTCTGCCTTTGTTAATCCTAGGTGGCATTCTGTGCTTTCTTTGGCTGTCACACCAAATATTAGCTTTGCGAGCCAGAAGAGTCTAACAAGACTTGTGCGTCTCATCTAGCTCTCCCAGCTAACTGAATATTAAACCTACTTAAAAAAAATGAAATCAAACTGTGGCCTGTGAAGAGTTTTTAGAGACGTTCTTTAGCAAGATTTTCAGTTACCGTTTTAATAAAGCTATTTGCAAGTTTATGATGGATCTGCAGTGAAGCCCTTTTACACAGGGAAAGCTTACAGCAATTTAGCCCTTAATTCATGCATCCAAACAACGTTATCTGATCAATTCCTTGCCCAACAACTACAGCTATATCATCTCATTTACATTCTTCAGACTTCTTTTGCATAATTGTAGAAGAAAATTATGGACTCCATCATATACACTGCAATGTACTGTGACACTGATTATCTTGGCTTCATAAGAATGCAAATTCCATGTCTAGATTGATCAATTATTGATTATATTTGCAGGGAATAGGAAGCTTTTTAAAACACCATATGAGCAATAAGAGCATTCATTATAATATAATATCCAAGCCAAACTTACAGCACAAAGTATAACTGTTAATAATAAGTGTAATAAGTACTTTTCAATTTTTGGATTGAGTGCATAGTCTAATCAGTGCGTCTCTGTATTGAATATGAATATGAAGTCCTCCTACTAAACGCCTTTCCTCCCTCTGCCTCAGGAGCTGCGAGCTTTGGAGGGTCAGAGTGTGACTCTGCGCTGTAAGGCCAGGGGTGACCCTGACCCTATTATCCACTGGATCGCCCCTGACGGACGCCTTATGTCCAATTCCTCCAGGGCTGCGGTCCACACAGACGGCACGCTGGACATTCTCATCAGCACTGTCAAGGACTCTGGTCTGTTTACACCCGGGAGCTGTGCTTGTCTTGTTGACTGAACAAGATTAGTTATTTGCTGGTATACACAGAAGACTATAGGACTGAAGTATTTGTCTACATCAGGGGATAAAGTTTAGAGTGTGAAGTATTGGCTTGCACGCTGATTAAAGTCACATTGGAAGGACACATTTCTTCTTTACTTTGTTGGCTAAGCAATATACATATGCTTTCTCACACATTTATGTTTTAGTGGTTAAATCATCAAAAATGCCAACATTTTTTTTTTTTTTAAGATTTGTTTTTTTTATTACTCCTCTCCCCTCTCTCTTCCTCCCGGGGGTCGTGTCTAAATAGTAACCCTAGATTTGCAAAACTCTAGCGAGATGGTTGAGTATAGGAATTGATTTCAAGGCAGTGACTTGTGTGAGAGAGTAGTTGCAAATCTAGGATTACCATCCAGACACAACCCCTCCCAGGAACTCTTCACCCCACCCCTTTATCCTACAGCAATACTGTGTGATACAATCAACATACAATCTATCACACACTTCCCTCCCTTCATCTAGAAACATACCTGTTTCCCAAGTGCCCAGTCACAGAGCTAAGGCCCACAAAGTTCAAGGTTAAAATGTCCAAGAATATATGTAGGACCCATTATACATTCCCATATCCCAAGACCCAGTATGGCCAGACCGGGCAACATTTCCCACAGCATAATGAACACATTTTCTACTACATAACCACCAAAACAGAAACTTCTGAAATATTAGAGCTGAGCTTATATAAAAGGCACCCAACACATTTATATATACCCAAATATATATACAGTGCCTTGCGAAAGTATTCGGCCCCCTTGAACCTTTCAACCTTTTGACACATTTCAGGCTTCAAACATAAAGATATAACATTTTTATTTTTTGTGAAGAATCACCAACAAGTGGGACACAATTGTGAAGTGGAACGAAATCTATTGGATATTTTAAACTTTTTTAGCAAATAAAAAACTGAAAAGTGGTGCGTGCAAAATTATTGGGCCCCCTTGCATTAATACTTTGTAGAGCCACCTTTTGCTGCGATTACAGCTGCAAGTCGCTTGGGGTATGTCTCTATCAGTTTTGCACATCAAGAGACTGACATTCTTGCCCATTCTTCCTTGCAAAACAGCTCGAGCTCAGTGAGGTTGGATGGAGAGCGTTAGTGAACAGCAGTTTTCAGCTCTTTCCACAGATTCGCGATTGGATTCAGGTCTGGACTTTGACTTGGCCATTCTAACACCTGGATACGTTTATTTGTGAACCATTCCTTTGTGGATTTTGCTGTATGTTTGGGATCATTGTCTTGTTGGATGATAAATCTCCGTCCCAGTTTCAGGTCTTTTGCAGACTCCAACAGGTTTTCATCCAGAATGGTCCTGTATTTGGCTGCATCCATCTTCCCCTCAATTTTAACCATCTTCCCTGTCCCTGCTGAAGAAAAGCAGGCCCAAACCATGATGCTGCCACCACCATGTTTGACAGTGGGGATGGTGTGTTGAGGGTGATGAGCTGTGTTGCTTTTACGCCAAACATATCGTTTTGCATTGTGGCCAAAAAAGTTTGATTTTGGTTTCATCTGACCAGAGCACCTTCTTCCACATGTTTGGTGTGTCTCCCAGGTGGCTTGTGGCCAACTTTAGACGAGACGTTTTATGGATATCTTTGAGAAATGGCTTTCTTCTTGCCACTCTTCCATAAAGGCCAGATTTGTGCAGTGTACGACTGATTGTTGTCCTATGGACAGACTCTCCCACCTCAGCTGTAGTTCTCTGCAGTTCATCCAGAGTGATCATGGGCCTCTTGGCTGCATCTCTGATCAGTCTTCTCCTTGTCTGAGCTGAAAGTTTAGAGGGACGGCCAGGTCTTGGTAGATTTGCAGTGGTCTAATACTCCTTCCATTTCAAAATGATTGCTTGCACAGTGCTCCTTGGGATGTTTAAAGCTTGGGAAATCTTTTTGTATCCAAATCCGGCTTTAAACTTCTCCACAACAGTATTACGGACCTGCCTGGTGTGTTCCTTG
Source organism: Etheostoma perlongum (assembly GCA_026937815.1). Classification (NCBI taxonomy): domain Eukaryota; kingdom Metazoa; phylum Chordata; class Actinopteri; order Perciformes; family Percidae; genus Etheostoma; species Etheostoma perlongum. The sequence goes on from CM049388.1 coordinate 19,483,737, forward strand.
GTCTTCATGATGCTCTCTGCGCTTTCAACAGAACCCTGAGACTATCACAGAGCAGGTGCATTTATACAGAGACTTGATCACACACAGGTGGATTCTATTTATCACCATCAGTCATTTAGGACAACATTGGATCATTCAGAGATCCTCGCTGAACTTCTGGAGTGAGTTTGCTGCACTGAAAGTAAAGGGGCCGAATAATTTTGCACGCGCCACTTTTCAGTTTTTTATTTACCAAAAAAGTTTAAAATATCCAATAGATTTCGTTCCACTTCACAATTGTGTCCCACTTGTTGGTGATTCTTCAGTAAAAATAAAAATTTTATATCTTTATGTTTGAAGCCTGAAATGTCAAAAGGTTGAAAACTTCAAGGGGGCCGAATACTTTCGCAAGGCACTGTATACACACTACCGGTCAAACATTTGGGATCACTTACAAATTTCCATACCCTTCCATTACAGTCAGAATACCAGCTGATCTGAGTCTGATCTTTAATGCAGTATCTACATTGTCCATTATCAGCAACCATTTATCCAGTTTTCCAAAGGCACATTCTGTTTAGTAATCTGATATAATTAAAAAAACTAACTAGAAAAACATTGGAGAACCCTTTTGCAAGCACAATAATGTAATCTGAAGTGCTGCCCTGGTTAAAAAAAACAATGCAACTGATCTCAGCTGGTATTCTGTCTAAAATGGTGTGCAATGGAAATGTCTAAGTCCAAACCTTTGACCGACAGTGCAAAAGGGTAATTTAATACAACCCAGGTCAGCATTTAGTCCATTGGCCAATGTTTTGCGTCTCTCAGCCCTCCCCTGGCCCCTGTCACAGGAGATGAAGGCACAGTCAAGGCAACGGAGAAAGGCCAGGCCAGGGGAGACGTGGGGAGGAGTGACTAACGTTTTACAATAATTCCAGTGCACCCAAACACATTCTCTGTATCTTTTTGCGCCACAATAATACATTTAAAGTGTTTCCTTTTTGGTCCATTCCCATCCACATTGGTCATTTCCTAACACATTGATTGTGAACTGGAATAAAGGTCAGGGTTTCCTAGGTTTCTGGAGGGCTTTGGTGCTGTGCTGGGGGTGTGGACATCATGGGGTTTGGGGGACTCCCACAATAATTGTATATAATAATTGTATCTTATTTTACTGGAAACTATGGATTTACATATAATTTTAGACTTTTATCATAACAATATTTATTAAAAAAACATACAGGTTGTAGTTTTTCACATTACACTTAGACATTAGCAAAAGAAAAGTGAAACAAATATGCTCACTGATGGAGTGAAGTTATCCTTTCACATTTTAGTGAAATTTTAAAATCATTGGGTACATTTTCATTCAACTCAAGACTATTGGGGCTCCGGAAAGTTTCCAAAATGTCAAACTATTTTTTTAAATGTGATTATATTGCAACTTGAATGCATGTGTGGCCAGCAACATTTATGCATGTATCACAATAAATATCAAAGAGGACAATAACCGATTTAGTTTGTTTTCCAGGTTCCTTCACGTGCGTGGCCTCCAACCCGGCAGGTGAGGCCCAGCAGATGGTGGATCTGGTCATCACTAAGCTCCCTCATATCACCAACAACACAGTCGCAGAGCAGGAGCCCGACCCCGGATCATCAGATATCGCCACAGTGACCAAGACTGGGGCGGAGGTGGGGGGGTTGCCTCTGGGGAACGCCAAGACGAGCCAGGAAAAGAAAGTAGTGATTGCTGAGGCCACGTCCACCTCGGCCCTGGTCAAGTTTAACTTCCAGAGGAGTATTCCTGGAATACGTATGTTTCAGATCCAGTATAATGGAACCTATGATGATTCACTGGTTTACAGGTAAACAAAAACACCTGACCTGCTGGGTTAATACAGACCATGAAGTCACAAGTGTTTCTTAAAATACTGGCCAAATAATGCAATTTAATCTAGTCAACAAACCTTAAAGGTCATATAACATGGTGCTCTTTGAAGATGCTTTTATATAGACCTTAGTGGTCCCATAATACTGTATCTGAAGTCTCTTTATATAGACCTTAGTGGTCCCTAATACTGTATCTGAAGTCTCTTTATATAGACCTTAGTGGTCCCTAATACTGTATCTGGAGTCTCTTTTATATAGGCCTTAGTGGTCCCCTAATACTGTATCTGAAGTCTCTTTATATAGACCTTAGTGGTCCCTAATACTGTATCTGAAGTCTCTTTATATAGACCTTAGTGGTCCCTAATACTGTATCTGAAGTCTCTTTTATACCTTAGGCCTTACTGTGGTAGACCCCTAATACTGTATCTGAAGTCTCTTTATATAGACCTTAGTGGTCCCTTTTATATAGGCCTTAGTGGTCCCCTAATACTGTATCTGAAGTCTCTTTATATAGACCTTAGTGGTCCCCTAATACTGTATCTGAAGTCTCTTTTATATTAAGGTGGAAGCTGGGGGGGTGTGGCCTTGACCAACTGCCACTTTGCTCGATTGAAAGCCATGATGTCTTTCTCATGGGTGGGCCAAATTCTCTGGGCGGGCAAAGCAGAGAAAGGGGAGGTAAACTTGCCCCTTATGACCTCATAAGGAGCAATATTCCAGATCGGCCTATCTAAGCTTTCATTTTCTCAAAGGCAGAGCAGGATACCCAGGGCTCGGTTTACACCTATCTCCATTTCTAGCCACTGTGGGACCATAGGCAGGCTGGGGGAACACATATTAATGTTAAAAAAACTCATAAACTGACATTTTCATGCCATGGGACCTTTAAATCTAAACCTTAACCCTTTCCAGTAAACTGAAGCTGATTGAAATCATATGTTAAAACTCTCCTGACCCTTGTTTTACCTTTAAAGTCCGCTTTGACTGTTTAAATCCCTTTGGGTTTTTAGTCATTAAGAACTTGACTTGGCTGTCGACATGATTATTTGTGGTGGTATTTAATCCTACGTGTAAGACACACTAACGAACTGTATCTGACTCCTTATTCTTCGATTGATAATCTCTCCCTTGCCAGAGTCATTTGCTATGTGCAAAACCTTGATAATGCTTGATCAACAAAATTAAAAGAGAAAATCAGCACTAAGCTGTGGATTGATGGGAAGATGAAAGAGTAAAAAAAAGCATCAGAGGCTTCACATACAGTATGCCCATCTGAGAAACTGCCATTATACACCGCATTCTTTCATCTTTGCCCTCTTTCACTCACTATTTAGTGCCAATCACTGGGACATGGCGTGATCACCACACAGACCCATTTTTCTCCAAACACACATATGGTGTTTGGCAGTGGTTATGGAAAGCAGGAGACATTAGAGAATTGGCTCTGTAATCCTGATGTTGTGAACAAAAGGAGGCGTCCTGCGTCGCCAGCGACTGAAAGCCGCCTTTTATCACTAAAGATGCTGGAGGAAAAAAAAGCAAAAGTCACAAAAGATTATGCCTAGACAGATCCTAAATAACCCCTGAGAGATAAATGATTGTCATTTTATTTTATCTCTTCAAAACAATAAGCTGGATAATCTGATTTGTTTGTCTCCTTTCATTTAACCCTCCCTAATCTATGTCAGAACTCACACAGCTTTTTGTCTCACCACAGAATGATACCCCCGACTAGTAAGAGCATCCTGGTAAACAACCTGGCGGCTGGTACGCACTATGACTTGTGTGTGCTGGCCATCTACGATGACCAGGTGACCTTGTTGACCGCCACCAGGGTGATAGGATGCATCCACTTCACCACAGAGCCGCAGTACCTGAGATGCCATTTCATGCAGTCCCAGTTTCTTGGGGGCACCATTGTGGTTATCATTGGAGGGATTATTGTAGCCTCAGTGCTCGCTTTTATCATCTTTCTCATTGTGCGCTACCGGGTGTGTAACCAAGGAGATGCAGATAAGGTCAGTTTGGCATTATTCCCTCTGTTCTTTCTGTTCTTTATTTCTGTTGCTATTGAGTCGAGGGAGTCTAATAGAATCACATTCATTCTTCTTTCTCTCCCCATACTTCTGTCCTGTCATGTCAGGCTCTAGAGATGGGGGATATTCGGTCTCTGAGCAGTGATGGACAGCTACAGGGCTGTGGGATTGCCAAGTCCCTCTCCAAGCAGGTCCTGCATCCAGAAAAAAATGACAAGGAGTGCCTCAAAATTGCCCTGCCGTCCACGGAGCCAGCCAAGCAGCGACCACCAGTTGCCGTAGCCACCACCAAGCCCTCCGTCCCTGACTGCACTGTCTCTACCTCCGCAGCCAGCCACAGCTGGCACCCGGCCTCCCCCGGGCGCTCCCAGGCCCAAACGTTTCAGTGCTCCGTCAAAACCCGTAGAGGCTCGCCGAGCTGAAGCTCAGGTGGATGTCGAGCTCGATAACATGAATCGGAATAACTCGTCAGAGGTTAAAATGACCACCGCCGTCGCTCTGGCTGTTCCCGGCCAGCCCATCAAATGGACTGCTGTTCCCAGGGGTCAGCGTCCCCAACAGGCCGCTAGACATTACATGACTGTACCCGCAGGGGGGGTGAGAGTGAACCGCAGGCACTCCCTCAATGCAGACTCATATATGGAGCGCTGCTACGTGGCCTACCCCAAACCTGGGGCCAGTCTGCGCTCCAAGCGGAGCCTGTCGATGAGCGGAGAGCTGCCGCAGCTAGAGAGCACGACAAACATGCACCGGGCCAGGGACAAGCTCTCCAGGTCTGAGTGGCTTCTGGAGAGCACTTTATGATTTGGAGTTTATGACCCGCGTTCTCTTGTTTTCTTGGATTGGATTTGTAGCCCATTGTGGAGCAGACAGGGATTTTATGCCTTGTTTCTCTCATATACATGGGGGCCGTGCAGGCATAAAGGGTTATGGGAAACGTTTCACATTTGTTTTGTACCTTATAACCTTTCAAAGTTGTCTTTATAACGACATTTGATCAAACTTTGACAAAAGGCACAACAATGTATAAAACAACTTCATGTACAAAAATGTTTAATTGTGTGAGATGCTGTATATCTCAATACAACCATAAGTGTTCATGTGGTATTGAATGCAGTAACCTGGACATACTGTATAATAACAAAGAAAGAGCCATGTAGAAGGTTGGCTTATTATACTCAGTCTCATTGCCTGTAACTTAAAGTGATACAATCTCTGTAGACTTTGAATATGATTCTTGTCTCCAGCTACAGACAGACGATGACATGTCTTAATTACCCTGGCTTGAGATTACGAATGTGCTTTACATCCCAGAGGTGTTGCAACAGAATGTAGTAGACAGACAGTGCTCCATCTTTTCATCGCGACACCCCCAGACACAGCACAATGCAGTATTTTTTGGCACAAATCGACTCAGCCTAATACTGCCCTCCTGTTTGAATCGATACATTTTTATCACATAATTACATAGAGACTCAACTCTGATAGAATTCCTGTCGTGACTGATTTGAGCAACAATTGAACCAACACCAACAGCATGACAGGTGCAGGAAGTAATCTGATATTACGCGTGGATGAGATCCAGAGGAATGGTTCATTTCCATATTTTTTACTGACCGACATTATCATGTTACGCCGATGACAACCGTTGTAAATTTACTCATCGATGTAAGAGAAATGATAATCACAAGTGTGGGAGGACGTCAGCTCTTGATTTTGCTGTTGTTTCTGTTTGATGTTTACCAGTATAAATAAACCAGTGATAAAAGGGACAAACTCAGACTTATCTAATTTTCAGCTTGCCGTGTGTATTCTCCTATGGAGGACCGTGTCTTTCATATTTAAAAATAAATACAGAAATAAATAAATGCTCAATAAATAAATAAGCACACAATTAATTGCCCCAAAAAATACAATGAAGAAATAAATGTAGGTAGAAATTAAATTATACAGTGAGACATAAATGTATATATCTCTTTTAATTAGCTTCTTTATTTATTCACCTTTGTAATAATTACCTTATTTATTTATTGTCCGTTATAATCTTCAACTTTATTTATTCCTTACTTATTTTTTAAATGTATTTATTTCTGTGTGTGTTTAATTTTTTTGTCTGTTTTATTCTTCCGTTGCATTTTCTACCCTATTTATTTTCACCCCTGGTATTTATTTCTGCCTGTCACTTTTACATTTCTGCCTGTCACTTTTACATTTCTACATGCATTTCTGCCTCATTATGCAAATGAGGAGGGGCAGGTCTTAAGGGGTTAACTTCTGCCCATTGGTTGGTTAGCATTTTACTCCCTCGGTCGAATCTACATGCCACCGGCCACAGACACAACACAGATGGCTAGCTACGGTGAAGTTGTCAGTGAGCTCAGGCATTTAGCAACTGTTTTTGAAAACAATGCTAACGTTATAAGTATTGACTTTATAATTTTTCGTTTAGACGCTCTGACAGAACGTGTGTTTCAGTCAGCGGTGTCGTGCCAATGTACTCGTGTATCCCTGGCCGCGGGCGCGCGCATGCACACAGAGCGGAGCTTCTGCTGCCCTTCGAATTGTTTAACTGCTGCACTTTGAATTAAACGGAACAAACAGCGGCGTGAAGACTCGGCAGGGTTACCATAGTAACAGGGGTCTCAGTTAACTACATAAATACGTGTATTTGTCTGTTACATTAAGGCGACGTGTCAAATGTTTATAGCGTGGTTTAATATCGAGTGATAGGCGTATCCTCCCTGTCCCTGTCTACCATATGAGTTACATAGGAGGTACTCAAATATCAGGCCGTTTTTCACCTGATATTTGGGTATCCCCTATGTAACTTTTGATAAACAACAGCAAACCTCTCCAAATTGTGTCAGGTTGTTTATTGTGACCTATTAAACACACAAAATAACACCCATGATGACAGGACAGACCCTTTGCATGTGGGGCTCCGCGTCCGTCTGTCCTCAGTGTCTTATCTCTCGCTCTCCACCTCTCCTCTCCGTCGCTCCGGTAGCAACTGTTGAGGACGGAGCCCGGGCTTTGCCGTGCACGAACACACACATTTAGTGCCTGACGCGTATGCACACGCACTCCGCGACGCCGAATTTCTACTGGCGATCCAGGCGCGCAACGCGTGGGGGGTTTCCCTTGCTAGAAGCGGCCCGGGAGTGGGTTGTCTGTCTCCAAATCCACTCCTCTCTCTGGCTTCCTGTCGCACATCAGAAGAGACAGAATGATAACAGCCGCAGTTCGTTCAAAGAAGGTTGCACTACAAAAACCCGATGAAATTTAGCAGGTGGATGTTTAGAATAAATCCAACGGAGACGTCTCAGGATGGAGAAGTCCTAAGTTGTGCGCCGCTTCTAACGGCGAACAGGTTGATTAGTATTTCTCACGGCGGTGGTGGTGTGTGTGTGTGTGTGTGTGTGTGTGTGTAACCTATGTGATGGCACTGCATGAAGGACTATCATCAATATCAATATCAATATCATTTTTCACCTGATATTTTATGTATCCCATCCCTAACATGCAAAGGGTCTGTCCTGTCATCATGGGTGTTATTTTGTGTGTTTAATAGGTCACAATAAACAACCTGACACAATTTGGAGAGGTTTGCTGTTGTTTATCAAAAGTTACATAGGGGATACCCAAATATCAGGTGAAAAAAACGGCCTGATATTTGAGTACCTCCTATGTAACTCATATGGTAGACAGGGACAGGGAGGATACGCCTATCACTCGATATTAAACCACGCTATAAACATTTGACACGTCGCCTTAATGTAACAGACAAATACACGTATTTATGTAGTTAACTGAGACCCCTGTTACTATGGTAACCCTGCCGAGTCTTCCACGTCGCTGTTTGTTCCGTTTAATTCAAAGTGCAGCAGTTAAACAATTCGAAGGGCAGCAGAAGCTCCGCTCTGTGTGCATGCGCGCGCTCCCGCGGCCAGGGGATACACGAGTACATTGACACGACACCGCTGACTGAAACACACGTTCTGTCAGAGCGTCTAAACGAAAAATTATAAAGTCAATACTTATAACGTTAGCATTGTTTTCAAAAACAGTTGCTAAATGCCTGAGCTCACTGACAACTTCACCGTAGCTAGCCATCTGTGTTGTGTCTGTGGCCGGTGGCATGTAGATTGACCGAGGGAGTAAAATGCTAACTAACCAATGGGCAGAAGTTAACCCCTTAAGACCCGCCCCTCCTCATTTGCATAATGAGGCAGAAATGCATGTAGAAATGTAAAAGTGACAGGCAGAAATGTAAAAGTGACAGGCAGAAATAAATACCAGGGGTGAAAATAAATAGGGTAGAAAATGTAACGGAAGAATAAAACAGACAAAAAAATTAAACACACACAGAAATAAATACATTTAAAAAATAAGTAAGGAATAAATAAAGTTGAAGATTATAACGGACAATAAATAAATAAGGTAATTATTACAAAGGTGAATAAATAAAGAAGCTAATTAAAAGAGATATATACATTTATGTCTCACTGTATAATTTAATTTCTACCTACATTTATTTCTTCATTGTATTTTTTGGGGCAATTAATTGTGTGCTTATTTATTTATTGAGCATTTATTTATTTCTGTATTTATTTTTAAATATGAAAGACACGGTCCTCCATATTCTCCCAACTTCTCCTACTTCACAATTAGAGAGCAGCAGAACAAAGCAATAGATGCATGCCCTTGTTCGACGAGCTCTGCCAGCCAAAGTGGTAATGAATTTGGGGTTTCAGTAGTCTTGCAACAACATAATTCCCCTCTCTCTGCGAGTGGTGGACCTCTGACAGACCCCTGAGCCTGTGTGTTTGTTCAAAGAGAGCAGGGAAACAGAAGATGAAAAGAGGCCATGCTAGTCACCAGGGACGCCTCTTGCCTGCGCATCTCTGCGCTCGACAGCGCCATTCCTGTGCCCAGCCACTGCAGAAACCTGCTGCAGGAGAGGTTAAACACAACCTCCGCAGTGGGAACCCATGCATGACTATTTCTACAGTTACAGTAATGTCTCCATGGCAGCAGGACTAACATGATACACATTATCTGCTGGAATACAAGCTCTGATTCACTGTGTATTTTGGTGGTCGGATGCTGCCTGATTGATTTTTCTATACACATGCACGGTTATGCCTCTTTGAGCATGTCTCAAAGGATACAGCACATTGGGTTAAAACACTTTATTGTGCAGGGAAGACCTGCAAATATGATCTGCACATGCTGTATGTAAAAACATGAATTGCTGTGACCCAAACAGAAAGGATTCATGTGCTTGTATTCATTATTTCTCGCTCATTATGGGTGATTAAAATGCTGAGGAGCTTGGCGTGAACCTTGGTTCAGTCTTTGGCGACAGCCAGAGGTGTATGTTAATAATAGATGCATTTCTGGGCAGAGAGAGACAGTGAGACAGAGAGGGAGGGGAGGAGGCAAAGCAGAGGGGAGTTAGTTTTCTGAAACGAATACGGCGAAGAGGGTGGGAGGCAGAGCGGCAGCGGTGAGGATGAAGAAATAGAGAGGGAGCGAGAGGTGCAGAGAAGAAAGCGAGGCAGCTCAGAGATGGAGAAGGAAGAGAGGGCGCAGGAGGGAGCTGCAGAGTAAGAGAGAATGGGGAGTGAAACAGAACGAGAAGTGCAGGAGACGGAGAAAGAGCATCCTTTGTAAGCCAGCCATGCATCCTCTGGCTCTTCGGTTTTCAGTGCACCTTCACAAAGGGGTGAGAGGGGAGGAGGAGGGGGCAGCGGTGGGGTGAGTGTGGGGGATAGACTTCGGCTGGAGGTCTGGCGGCGAGCAGAGTGGAGTGAGCCCTGTGGCCAGAGCAGAACCGCACGCTCTCCTTCACAACACTGCACGAGCCTGACCCACTTTCCATGTGTTTTCTGGCATTTGTCTAGTCTCCCTCCTCCCCTCACCACAATCTGACCCCCCCCTCTACTTTAGTTTACTGTCTTGCATCATGCTGACTCACTCCTCTGCCATGATTCTGAACAACACCCCCTCCCTGCCCCACCCACCCACCCACTGGCCCACTGGAGAGCTGAACCTGCCAATCTCTCGGAGTCTGACCTGACTTCTCCAAACAGACTGGACGCTCCCTCATCAGGCTGGGCTGATTTGATATGCTGCTACAATGCGGGTCAGAGTGATTGTCAGAAGCACCCCCCCCTCCAGCTTAATAGTAGCCTCAATGTTCCGCTGATTAAATCCATTTTATGCTGTCATCGCTAATGGGCTTTTCATTCCTTTGTGACTTTCACTTGGTTCTGACAGGACGAGTCCTTTTACTTAAACCAATATGGTCTCCAATGGTTCTATTGCCTACTTTTAATGCCAATCATGATGTGGGGAAATCACATTGGGTGATGTGCCCAATTTGTGGTCAATTGTCTAATTTAAAGAGATCATTGGGCCTATTTTAACAAACTGAAGAGCCTATTAAAATCACAGAGAGGGGTTAAACGGAAGCTTCAATCAAAGAAGACTGCGGTCCTTCAACAAGCAACTTTTGCTCGCAGTGCTGGAACTCAGTGTTTCATTATCTCTGTGCAGCAGTCTTAGTCAGAGACACACACATGAGACATTGTTCCCCTGGCAAGCATTATGCATGGGAGTACATATAGAGAGAGAGAGAGAGAGAGAGAGAGAGAGAGAGAGAGAGAGACTGTGGCCAGATAGACCAAAACACACCACTGATGTCCCTCTCAGGGGAGCACACAGAAGGAGGAGGTGGCCCAGTGTAAAATATGCACAGGCAATTCCAAAAAGTATGCATTATTGAGAGGAGTAAATGGGTCCAGGATGAAGATCATGGCTCATTAATAGTGAATGTGATTACTGTTTCTGGGAAAACGGCAGTCTGGACAAGAGGGGAGCTAATTGAAATGGTCAAATCTAAACTAAAGACTTCCTTGTTTACTCAGCACTAACTGTTACTGTCTAGTCAAACTCATTATTGAACCTGATAACTAACGCTGCCAAGCATTACGTTACAGTGTTAATTGCTCGCACTGACAACTACTTCACTTGCACCTGACTTTGCAGATGCCAGGGGTTCAGAGAACGGATGGAGTCATTCATTTTTTATGATCTCAGCTTTTGAGTCAACTGTGCTTCAGTTACCAACAGGATTTTGCCAAAGCCCAGAGACAGAAAATGAGTGAGCATTTTGGAAATCCAACTAGAGAGTGGAGGAGTGGGCTGAGTGAAAGTCACTCAGCAGGGGTGCTGACGGAGTGACTTCCACTGTTTGACATGCAGACTTACTAAGTGTCATGTCATCCTCCAAGCCCCCCCATCCCCCCACCCCCTTCCCCGAGTGGTTCCCATGCTGAACGAACAGATGCTTTCTCCTCTTCCTCTCCTGCCGCCTCCCCTCCTTCAGTTACACATGCTCCAGGGGTGATGGACGACAAAGACGCTGGCTGCAGTTTACAGCAGACATACGCACCATTAGGAACCATTTTATGCCCATTTGCCTGATAGCTGCTATCGCTTTATAAAAGTGATTTGCTCTCTGTTTCTATGCTGAGCGTCCCCAATGATGGATTTATCATTGATTGCCGGTGTCAGAGACCACTAAGAGAACAGTGCTGCAACCCAGCAGATGTGCCAGGCAGTCAGCTCACTATCTATCAGCTGCTTGTGAAGGGGGGGACAGTTTAAGCTTCTTTAAGGCTCCCATTCAATGTGACTTACTAAAAGTGCTTATGCTAATCTTGTTATCGCTTCAGGCTTCTAGTAATGGAAGACACGAGGCTGTTGGGAGGTCGTGGGCCACATTTGTTTGCCCCCCCCAAGCTCAGAAGAACCAAGTGCTCCCAAACTTTTACTTGTTACTGCATGCATGCCTGCATTTCCCTTGCCCACGGCTGACAAAATGACAAAATGACACAATTACACACACACACACACACACACACACACACACACACACACATACACTCAGGGCTTCAGGGGTGTCATAACAAGCTCACACCAGGATAATGAATTGACTATGATTCTTGGTGAATATCTAATTTATTGCTTACACTGATCTCATCTAAGTGTGCTTGTTAAAGGAGAATTGCGGTCGATTTCAACATGTAACTCAGTTTTTTTTTTTTATTTGTAGTGCTGTCAGTAGTGAGATAAATGAAACCAATCGGTGCTTTCTACACTATCCTCCTGCTAGAGTTAGGACCCCACAGGCTTGCAAAGGGCAAGTTTTAAACATGTCATTACCAGTGCCTCCCCGTGTGCAGTGATTCCATCCAAGTGAACACAGTGAATCTGACTGCAGTAGATGAGACATCCATCCATCCATCCATCCATCTTCATCCGCTTATCCGGAGTCGGGTCGCGGGGGCAGCAGCTCCAGTAGGGGACCCCAAACTTCCCTTTCCCGAGCCACATCAACCAGCTCCGACTGGGGGATCCCGAGGCGTTCCCAGGCCAGGTTGGAGATATAATCTCTCCACCTAGTCCTGGGTCTTCCCCGAGGCCTCCTCCCAGCTGGACGTGCCTGGAACACCTCCCTAGGGAGGCGCCCAGGAGGCATCCTTACCAGATGCCCGAACCACCTCAACTGGCTCCTTTCGACGCGAAGGAACAGCGGCTCTACTCCGAGCTTCTCTCGGATGACTGAGCTTCTCACCCTATCTCTAAGGGAGCGCCAGCCACCCTCCTGAGGAAACCCATTTCGACGCTTGTACCCTGGATCTCGTTCTTTCGGTCATGACCCAGCCTTCATGACCATAGGTGAGGGTAGGGCGAAAATTGCCCGGTAGATCGAGAGCTTTGCCTTCTGGCTCAGCTCTCTTTTCGTCAACGGTGCGATACACAGAATGTAATACCGCACCGGCTGCTCCGATTCTCCGACCAATCTCACGCTCCATAGTCCCCTCACTCGCGAACAAGACCCCAAGATACTTAAACTCCTTCACTTAGGGTAAGGACTCACTCCCCACCTGAAGAAAGCACTCCATCGGTTTCCTGCTGAGAACCATGGCCTCAGATTTAGAGGTGCTGATCCTCATCCCAGCCGCTTCACACTCGGCGGCGAACCGATCCAGTGAGTGCTGAAGGTCACAGACCGATGATGCCATCAAGACCACATCATTTGCAAAAAGCAGCAACGAGATCCCGAGCCCACCGAACTGCAACCCTTCCCCGCCCCGACTACGCCTCGATATCCTGTCCATAAATATTACAAACAGGATTGGTGACAAAGCGCAGCCCTGGTGGAGGCCAACCCTCACCTGGAACGAGTCCGACTTACTGCCGAGAACCGGACACAGCTCTCGCTTTGGTCATACAGAGATTGGATGCCCTGAGAAGGGACCCCCTCACCCCATACTCCCCGCAGCACCTCCCACAATTTCTCCCGGGGGACCCGGTCATACGCCTTCTCCAGATCCACAAAACACATGCAGACTGGTTGGGCATACTCCCAGGCCCCCTCCAAGATCCTTGCGAGAGTGAAGATCTGATCCGTTGTTCCACGGCCAGGACGGAATCCGCATTGTTCCTCTTCAATCCGAGGTTCGACTATCGGCCGAACCCTCCTTTCCAGTACCTTGGAGTAGACTTTACCAGGGAGGCTGAGAAGTGTGATACCCCTGTAATTGGCACACACCCTCTGGTCCCCCTTTTTAAAGAGGGGAACCACCACCCCGGTCTGCCACTCCTTAGGCACCGTCCCAGACTTCCACGCAATGTTGAAGAGGCGTGTCAACCAAGACATCCCCTCCACACCCAGAGCTTTCAGCATCTCTGGACGGATCTCATCAATCCCCGGGGCTTTGCCACTGTGGAGTTGTTTTACTACCTCAGCGACTTCCACCAGGGAAATTGACGACAATCCCCCATCATCCTCCAGCTCTGCCTCTACCACAGAGGGCGTGCCAGCTGGATTTAGGAGTTCCTCAAAGTGCTCCTTCCACCGCTCTATTACCTCCCCAGTTGAGGTCAACAACGTCCCATCCTTGCTGTAAACAGCTTGGATGATTCCTCGCTTCCCCCTCCTGAGGTGGCGAACGGTTTTCCAGAAGCACCTTGGTGAGACAGAAAGGCATAAAAGTTGTGTTAATCCATTCCTCTCTCCAACACTAGTTACAACTTTTCTGCCTTTGTGTCACATCTCCAGCAGTCAGATTCACTGTGTTCACTTGGATGGAATAACTGCACATGGCAAGGCACTGGTAATGACATGTTGAACATGCTTAGAGGCTAAATACAAGTTTAAAACTTGCCCTGTTTAAGCCTGTTGGGTGCTAACTCTAGCAGGAGGATAACTCAGTGTAAACAGCACCGATTGGTTTCATTTATCTCGCTACTGACAGCACTACAAATATAAAAAAAAAAAAACAGAGCTACATGTTGAAAGTTGAGATATCAAACCATGGCGTCAGATTTAATTTGAATGTCATGCTAATTGGGCATATAAAGCGTACATAGATGGACAGGAAATAACAGCTATTGTTTGAGCAGTTGTGAGCCACTGCAGCCAGGGGGACACGGACACTGCGGATGAAACTGAGAATGTCAGGTAGCTCTTCATAAACAAGGCTGTAAAGGTCTTTTGATCTAACTGTGACCACGTTTGTGGTGTAGAACCTGCAGGCGGATCACACCTCCACACGGCCATACAGTCAGCGATATGAAATGTCCTGTAGATGCATGGCTATGATCTTTTCAAGAGAGTTCACCTTTAGTGACCGGATGGAGCAAAGTGGGCGACGTGATGAGGATCCTTAAACGAGGCATTAATCAAATAGAGGTTGATTTCTGACTGACATCTGGCGGCTGATGGGGGGAGAGACTGAGACACATGGGGGGGAGAGAGTGGAAGAGAGAGACACTGGTGTAGGCTACAGAGAGAGACAGGGCAGAACAGTTACAGTCAGTACCGTTTGGACATCTACTACAAAAGTGATTTAGCACTGAACAGGCAATCCCTGGGGGGGTGGTAGTAGCTCAGTCTGTAGGGAGTGGGTTGAGAACCGGAGGGTCGCCGGTTCAAGTCCACATACGCACCATAAGTATGGTGGTGGGCCGGTAGCGGGAGTGCCAGTTCACCGCCTGGGCCTCTAAGGTGCCCTTGAGCAAGTCACCGACCCCTGCCCCAACTGTTCCATGGGCAGCACCCCCTCCCCCCACCCCCACTCTGACATCTCACCATTAGTGCATGTATAGGCACTGAGCATCCATCCATCCATCCATCTTCATCCGCTTATCCGGAGTCGGGTCGCGGGGGCAGCAGCTCCAGTACTGAGCACTGAGCATGTGTGTGTAATTCAGGCCTGTGTGTAATAACAACAGAGTGAAAACTGTAATTTCCCCTTTCAGGATAAACAAAGTATACATTATTATTATTATGAATACAATGTGAGTGATTATAACCGGGCCATTGACACATTGACTAGTGGACACAGACAAACCTGGCAACCAAGAGAAGAGACACCAAAAACCAAAAGTAGAGACTAAGCAGTACTACGCTACACTGCAGTCTGTATAAAGACAGAAGAAGCAATCTAAAAAAAAACCTCAGCTTCCAAGAACTTGACACACTCTCAGACTTCAAAGCACCCTCATTATAATAAACCATGTTGTAGGGCTGCAACTATTCATTATTTTCATTAGTGATAAATCGGCTGATAATGGTGGAGGACGTTCTCAAAGAATTTACTGAAGAAAAAATAGAAATACAACAATGTAAAAGTACTTCATTACAAGTAAAATATGCATTTAAAATGTTACTAATGTCAAGGTAAGGAATATAGGAGGTAATATACTTATGTATACTGTCTATGTTCTTGTTCATGGTCCATGTGAAGTGATTAATTCTTATATATAACATAATCAGATTGTGTAAATGTAAATGTGCTGTATTTATATAGCGCTTTTCTAGTCTTAACGACTACTGAAAGCGCTTTTACATCATACAGGAACCATTCACCATTCACACACATTCATACACTGTGGCCGATGCTGCAGTACAAGGTGCCAATGTTCTTGTTCATGGTCCTCTGATGAGGTCCATGGTCCTCATCAGATACACACTCACACACATTTACACTCGATGTTACCAAGGACACTTCGACATGGGACTGCAGGGCCAGGGATTGAACCACCAACCTTCCGATTGGCAGGCAACCACTCTATCACAGCCGCTTTATGAATACTAATGCATTAATAAGCAGCATTTTACCTTAGTTAGTAATTAGCTAGTCGTTTAGTCCAGTGGTTTCCACCATAGGGGTCAAAAGAAAACAAGATTTGTATTAATTTGTTAAGACTTTTCTGTAATCTTTGCTTTTTTTGTGACATACTAGATGAATTGACGTCTTTTGGACTATTCAAATGAAACCATCTGAGAAACGTGACAAGGAGCCCCAAATAGACACTGCTTATTGGAACTACAGGTTAAACTTTGAAAATATTGTATTTTATAAGTCCATCATATGTCTTTTTTTATGTAAACTCTCAGCTGATTTACATCTGTCAGATAAATATAGTGGAGTAACGGTACATTGGAGTCGAAGTATAACGTAGCATTAAATGGATACACTCAAGTAAAGTACCTCAAAATTGTACTTAGATACAGTACTTGTAGAGTAAATGCCCTTTTTATTTACTTTCCATCACTGAAATGAGTTACTTCAAACGGTCAATGACAATGTGGTGTTTACAGTGTATAATGTATATAATGTTGGGATGTGAAAAGCATTTGTTGTCTTTTTTATTTTCTGACTGTTACATTGTAAACCTTGTACAATCTTCTTTGGCAACAGTGCAGTTAACTACGGCCATGCCAATGAAGCAAATCAGAGTTTTTACAGCCAGAGAGAGGAGGAAAGATAGAGGAGACAGGTGTATGAAGATAAAGAGGCAGAGAAAAGACAGAAAGCCAGTCTATATATAGGTAGAGATGGAGAGAAAGAGAGCTGATAAGGGGACCAGAGGTGAAGAAGAGCGAGATAAATTGCAACCTATACTGTGCTTTGGTGTGACAATTGAGCCAATAAACACAAAAATAAAAAAAGTCTTGACATTTGATGCATTCAAAGTCTGCCTTCTGATGTAAAAACGAGTGTTGCACACGGGTTGAAAATCTGCTGGAGCGATGCTGGAGCGTCTGCTCCTGGTACGTCCTGGTATTCAGGGGCTAGCTCAGCCTCTCTCTCACTCTCTGCTCTGTTACCTTGGCAACATATGTTCTGCATGGAAATAGCATCTCTTGCTGTGCCCACCGCAGAAAAAGGGACTTTAAGATACTTAAATGTGCCTAGAACAGATCTAAGTTACAGAACTGCAGATTGAATGGAAGTGAGTTATAGCGTCCTGCATGGCTTAGCATCAAATTGGCTGTATGATGGAGCAATGGAGGCGTTAAGCATAAAAGTCATGTTTTTACTATATGTAACCAAGGATATTGTCAAAGCTGTATCTACGTAGATGTTTATTCGTTCAGTTCTGTTAGCAGAATAGAGTTGATTCTGTCATACATGAAGATAGATTTGTCTACACTGGTGGTTGCCTTGGGATTTATTTACATCTAGCATGAATTTGAAATTCAGTTCTTGACAAGTAGAGCACGCACAAGAAAAAAATCCTTGCAGATGATATTTAAAAAATTAATAATACACCACAAAGGGCAGATGGTTGATCTGTGATTTCCTGATTTAGGGGTTCAGTGCCGCTGTAAGAACTGTTGGTATCTCACTGCTGAGGCTGCCTGCTGTGCTTCAGTGTGATACACCTCTGTTTGCTTGCTGCCAGTGAAACCGAGAGAGAGAAAATCCAGCCATTGAGATTGTAGGTGAGATCACACTTGGCTGAGAATAACTCCGATTTGACCAAAGCGGAGAGCGTGAGAGACAAAGGGAATAGCATCCAGGTAAACATGTAGCACAGAATTAAGAATAGGAAGAAAACAACAACAACACAAAAGTGCCTTGACTCCTGGGAGGGAGAAGCCATGATGAAATAAGCATCTTAAAGAGAGCAGGTGTCGCAGGCTTGACAGACTTCAGCTGCATAACAAGTAGCACATTTACTCTCCCCTGCCTTTGTCAATCAAAACAACCAATCATGTGAATAAATGCTCCCTTCGAAAAAAAAGACAGAGACCCCCATGTGGAATCCTGATGTCTGAATGCCTGAATCAGCCTTAACACTCAGTCTCTCTCTCTCTCTCTCTCTCTCTTTAACACACACACACACAGTCTCAGGTAGAGGGAAAGTGGGCCTTGTTCTGAATTTTAAGCAGGTCTGAGCAGCTTGAGTCTAAAAAAGCCAATGAGAACATCAAAATCAATTTATTTCCTTCCTAAGCAACAACAGCTCCCTTTTCTCTGCATCTTGGATCATTGATGTGACAGACAGCAAGTAGAGTTTTTTAAAAGAAAAGGCTCAAGAGAGACCGCCTCAAACACTCAGAGGCTCAATAACCTAGTAAGAGCTGGTCTGGAGTCTGCAGCGGTGGGACCAGCATCAGGCCAGAGAGCAGGATCTTAGCAGGACGCTGAGGTAGACAGTTGTGCTAATCCTGCTGGTTGAGCAGAAAAAGGAATGGATTTATTTGTAATTCACAAAAGTGCAAGTGGAGACTGGAACAGGGAGGAAGGAAATCCCATTGAGCTGATGCAGCTTTTAGAAAATCTGTTATCCTGTGTCAAATGTGAATATACAGGGTAAAATGTTTTTAATATATATTTTTCACTCAAAAATACATGTTGGGAAGCCTGTGGTGTGTTTACTGACTTTATGAATTGAGACTATAAGGGTGAAGTGGGACAAAACACTTTTCAAAGATAGATTAATCATAATGAAAATAATTGGTAGTTGCAGCCCCAGAATTTTGTGCATATTTTAGCACATTTAGTACAATGCTGTTGACTGATCATTTCCCACAGCATACAATTGTTTCTAGATTTTGTAGTTCATATTTTCCAATATCTATTGTGTGATAATTGATGTATTATTGAACAGCCCACAGGCCAGTGTGATAGGACTACCGGCCCTTTGGGTCCTCTAAGCTAAGAAACATAAAAGTATAAAAGCATAAAAACACTCCACTACAACTGATAGTCCTCTGTTAAATAATTTAAGTAAAAGTTTTAGCAAGTAGTTAAATTAAAAGCACTTTATTGTGCAGTAGCTGGCCTACTGGAGGTGGAGCTATATTATTCTATAACAACAGAGCATATTTTATTACTGGATTTTAATTCTTATCTTAAAACTACTAACAGCTGATAAATAAATGTACATGTATTTGCCTCAGAAATGTAGTGTAGTAGAGGTAAACACAATCCTCGAGTGAAGTATCTCATAATTGTACTCATGCTTAAGTAAATGTACTTAGTTACTTTTCACCACTGACATTTTAATGAACTTTGTATGCATACAGGCCAAAGGGAAAAATCAATTTCAAATGATACAAATGTTAAGAATAAATGCTGTTCCTGTGTGGCAGGTGACTGGACGTTCCCTTCTGCTATGAAATGTCATGAAAGGCTTCCACATATAAGAAAAATCATATTCAAAACACTACAGTATGCTTTGGAATTAGTTTTTTGATTATTTTCCATTATTGATTGATCTGACAATGGTCTTCTTCATAAAAATAAAGAAAAAACCCATAATAATTTCCAAAATCCCAAGGGATGTCTTTAAATTTCTCATTTTAACAAGCCATCAGTCCAAAACAAAAGATATTCAGTTTACTATCATCCATAACAAGGAAAGCAGCATTTATGAAGCTGGAACTAAAGAATGGTTGCCGATTATGTTTGATAATTGACTTTGCCGTTTACCTTTTTTCATTGAATAATTGATCAACTTATTGTTTCAGCTAAACAATATAAAGACAACTGTATAAAAAATGGGTAAACTATGCCAAAACAATTTAGCATTTCAAATGCAATCCAAAGTTTAGAGCAGAACTGATAATAAAGAATATGTTGATAATAATACCGACTGTATGTCAGAGGGACTGTGTCCAATAAGAAACACATGGGAGTCCAAAAGATGCACTTAATACAAACTTTTGTATATTTCAGCTGGGTTGAATGAGCCATTTTATTGTGGGCAGTTGAGATACATGGGTGTAAATATCAACAAAGGAAGTTAATGGTTGACGTCTGTACATTACATTCTGACAAAGTAAGTGATGGTCTCGCAGTCAATTCAGTGTACGCTCCAGATACTTCAACTGAGACACGCTGGGAGCAACGGTATATTATTACTCATTCATTTGTGTAAAGACAGGTCATAGAAAATATAAAGCAACTCATGACTAAAAGTTTCATTGGTTAACACTTTAAATCACACCTCTATGTCTACGTAATTTCAATACAGCCATACAATACAAGTATACACGGTTATTTTGTGGTTAGAGAAAAATACAACCGAAGAGGGTATGGAAATACAAACATACAGCTGTTTTTAAACTTCTCATACAAGGAAAACGGGTCACAAGGCCGGGGGCCTACTTGTATCATATGTACGATCTCATAATGCAGGTGGGGGAAAAAAATAATCACAATTTTACTGAACATAGCCTGAGACAAGTGTACAATATGCACACTCAAGGAAAATAAGAGCTATGTGAGAAAATAAAAATACTAATAGATTGCTGCTTCTCTCCTCACTCTGGTAAAAATAAGTCTCTGATGTTTGTCCATGAGTTCCATCTTCTGGCAGCGGAGTGCCACTGGAGAAACAAAGGGACTGTGTAGGCCGGGGACTTGGGGACTAGTCGCTGTGTTCCTCATCCAATATGACAGCAGAAGGAAGGGGACACAGGAAAACTAGCTGAATTTCAGTGTTTTTAAGTCTTTTAACCTGTCAGATTGTTTCCATATAAATCAATAAGTCTTAAGCGTGTCATTCCGTCCTCAAAAGAGGTTTCATGTGTGCCTCCACGATGCTCTCTTTCCGCCGGTGTGGCTTGACGCTGGTGGATGGGTTCTCATTGGTTATTTTTGGCTTTGGCGTGTGTGAGAATGTGAGACTTTAGGTTGGTTGACTGCGCAAACTTCTTATTGCAACCGTCGAAAGGGCAGACGTAGGGTCGGTCTCCAGTGTGGATCCGCACATGTGTGCGCAGGTTGAAGTCCAGGGAAAACCTTTTCCCGCAGCCTTCAAATGTACACTAAAAAAAAAAAAGGAACAAAGGAGTCAGTTTTCACGCTGATCAGACAGTATGTCACATCTTTTTTTTCTTTTTAAATTAACCCCCCTCCCCAAACTGCAAAGCCTGTCAAAAACTTTACGTTATCTGCAAACAGTGTGTATTTTTTCCTTATGGCTTCTCACTTTGAGTCACTAGGACCACTACGGTCAGAAACATTGTGCCAAAATATGAACAATAACATGGCTGCCAACAGGCTTATCTGCTAATGTAGCATGAAACCATCCAGCAAATAGACGGTACCGCAGGGAGGTTACCTGAAACCGGTGATTTATTGTCACCGCACACAGTTTAACATAAAAACCGCTGAGTGAACATTACTAGTAGAGCTAGATACATCATGATATGAGACTAAATATTGTCTTAGATATTGGATATCGTAATATGGCATAAGTGTTGTCTTTTCCTGGTTTTAAAGGCTGCATTACAGTAAAGTGATGTCATTTCCTGAACCTACCAGACTATAACTGTTATTAGCCTTTACCCACTTAGTTACTTAATTACTGATGATTAAGTATCAATAATGGGGAAGTAGCGTTCGCTAACATCAGCTTCTCATCATCTGAGGTCTAATAAACAGTTAATGCTATTTTCCAATGAACTGTAGCTTCATATTTCACGGGACCCGTGTAAGTGCTGATTTCATGTCGTGGCTTTCGTTGCTGTTTGTCACTTTTCCTAAGATTGAGTGACAAGTCGTTCTCCTCCTACTGTTTAGTACAGACGGCTCTGCAGAGTCGGGTAATTACGACTTTATGACTTTTCATAACCAGCTGAAGGAGTGGTGGTGTGTGGTGTACATAGGGGAAACCCTGTTGTGCGTCTGCCCCATTACAGGCTGCCACCAACATATCAACGGAGAGGAAACACTGAAGAGGACGTGTTTTTTTTTTAACCTTCACAGATTCCAAAGACACATGCGTCCCCACTGTGTGAGAGTTGGTCTTTGGTGCTATCAGAGTTTAGACAGTTCTGTCTTGCTCTTTACTGGAGTTGAGTTTCCACTTCAGTAACAAATGTTTCCTAAAATACCGTTATGTTTGGACACACTGATTGGTAATACCAACAATAACACCAAGCAGCCAAACAGGGTACTGTTAGGACAAAAGAACAATGGGACCTCACATTTTCCCTTTTTATGCTATTACTATTAACATCTAGCTCTACACTGCTAAACAAGAACAATACTAATAAATAATTAACAAAAAACTAATAAAAACATTTTTAAACCAACTCATGAAGCTAACATTAGCTTAATCAGACAGCTAGCTAGCTACAGTTGTCATTTTTTGGCAAAATTGACGGCTGTCGGCTAACAAGGAAATGCCTCGGTTATGTTACTTCTGTGTGAAATGAAGAAACCATAGTTTCAAATATGACTAAAAACACAGATGGTTTCTCGGCCCACGTCGTAAACTGCACACGCGCAAGAACAGTAAGCCCAACGGTGTATACATTTTGTGAGTAATTATGGAAATTAAGTTCAAATAATGAGAAAGAATTTGAGCAGAGTCTCAAAGTTTAAGATCATTCAAAGTGTACCAGTCAACGTGCGGGGTGACCTTTGATTTTTACTGGCATTTGGCTCTTGGTGGGCGATGATTTGGAACATGAGCGAGCAGTTGCTTATTATTCCATTCTTCCTTGTTTTAAGTGTCTTACTTCCTGTTCTGAATAAAGGGGCTTTTATTTTGAAAGTCACCCGCTGGCACCTTTACTAGTTTTCCTGCTCCATGTGATGGAAAAAAGGAGAAACAGTAACATGCACACACTGAAATATATAATGTTTTAGCGCCCCTTCAAAGAAGCACAGGGTTAGTATTTCTCATAATACTGTAAAATTAACATGTTGGTGGTGTTTCAAAGTAGTTTTGAACAAATGTAGCCATTTATAGGTTTATAGGCTAATGCTGGACTTGTGAGCTGAATCTATATGTTAAGGTAGCTAATGCATTTATTGATTGTTTCTTTTTGAAACCAGCTCTTACGTTGGTTTTGGAATTTCCAATAAACCTAAAATCAGACAATCTATGTATACCATGTATGCTACAACTGTGATAATCTTATGGCCGTAAAATGTTACAATTGTGCAAGTGTATCTGTGCGTGGGGGGGGGGTGCCAACCTGGAAGGGTTTCTCCCCTGTGTGAACAAGTTGGTGACGTTTGAGTTTGGAGCTCTCGACAAACGCCTTGCCGCACTCGGCGCAGACGTGCACCCGGGGTCCGTGGGTGTGGAGATGCTTCCTCATGGCCGAGTTATCCCTGAACATCTTTGTGCAGCCCTGGGGGCAAAAACAATGGTACAGAACAGAGTTGACAAACAGCACAGACACGCAAATAGCGCAGCAGACATGTAATCTCTGCTAGTGTCCAGATGCTTTCTGCAGCTACGCATGGCATACTAAAAAAAGCTTATATTTCTGATCTAGCTGTATGTATGGTGTCTTTTTGATTACTATGTGTATATTTTAACGTGTATTAATGTCCTAACCTGTATTTATGTGTTTTTTTTATTGCTTCTTCCTGCCATGGTCTAAAATCATCTCACCAAAGGACAAAGGAGGTTGAAAATTAGCCAACTGGCACATTTCCAGACATGTTGATTAATGTGTGCTGTCCTTTATGAAGAAAAATACAAATACAAACTCTGAAGCGGTGCAACAAAGAGGTTGTATGTTTTCTTGTATATAAATGCCAAGTGTCCCCAGAATTTTGTTTGGTTTCCTTTAATCAAAATGAAAACCTGCGAAGTGGAGCTGTATCTATTCTTCCCTGAAAACTTAATGTATCGATAACAGCTTCACACTCTAATGGCAGAGTGCTCATATAGCAAATAACCTCACATTAGCAGAGTTCAGATAAGGCTTGACTGTTCTTGTAACTCCACAAAAATCAATACACTTGAGTGCTTTCTTCCCCTTTTTAATAACCTTTACATAAATGTTCAATTACGCAGAAAGTAAAAATGTAAGACTATCAAACCGAGACTAAGAAACAGGAGCAACAAACTATTTTAGCAAAGTAGCGGCATGGTTCATGTGGGGACGACGTCACTCACTTTATGAGGGCATGCTATTGTCCGGGGAGCATCGTCCTCTTTGACTTTCCTGGGCTTCATCCTGATTTAGTAAAAAAAAAGACACGGTTTGGGGTTTAAACAAACAAAAACAGACATGTTGCAAAGCAAAAGCACCCGTGTTAACGTCTAGTCTGGCTGTAATGTTGATTTGATTTAGTTAATCAATAACCAGCGTCAATAGGAGGTCGCCTGTTACAGCGTAAACACCGCCACTAAAATCAAAGCACTCAGCAAAACGATTCTGTGAAGTTATTATGGTGAGTAATTACATAATGATCACTCACTATGGACATTCACTGACCTCACCATGAAATAAGCCTGTTTTAGCTGACATTTAATAGTCTATATAAGCAAAATTCAAATAATAATAAAAGTATATCAAAATATGTAGACAAAACATTTAATATGCATTCTTCTGGCCTGACTCAAGTGAAACAGAATATCTTATTATTGTGTAGAGGGAGACAGCAATGTTTATCTCACACTATATTTAACATTTGTGCACTTTTTAAGGAATATTTTTTGAAATGTTGATGCCTACATTTTTGACAGGACAGCTCAGAGATGAAAAGGGAGAGAGGGGGGAAATGACATAGGACCCCCTGCACCCCATACCCAGTCACCCATCTTTTTTGCATATTTATCAGAGTTGTACACAGTTTGTATTTTGGGAACAAATGATGCAGACAACAAACAAACACACACACACTCACCTGGCAAACTCGGCCAGCTGTTTGGGGTCTGAGAGGTCGATGCCCGGGATACCACCAGGGGGCAGCTTCTTCCCTGTCATGTACTCGGAGTAGTCTGGTGGGGAGTTCTCCCCGACGATCTGCTCCTCCACCACTGACTCATGGTCAATGTCTTTATTGTCATCTAGGAACACATTACAGAGACTGAACCGATAACACATTGGTGTTTCCCTAGCAACAAGCCTGAGAGAGGGCAAAAACATCAGCAGGCCCTTAAGGTTACATCAGGAGTCACATTATTATTGTATAATTAATTTGGAATTACATTAATAAAAAAGACATAGTTCCACATATTATTAAATTACTCCCTACTACTCATAATGTTGCACGTTATTAAAATGTAATAAACAAACATTTACCAAATTCGATACTAATGATATGAGTGATATAGCTACTGTGGCCTCTCAAAACCAAAAAAAAGGTCGATTAACCGTAAGTAATACATCAACCACTCACTTTTCTGTGAAATAAAATGACAAAATCTCAGAAATTGCTCTTGGTTGCCTTATAGGAGCCCTCTCTCAGTTCTAATGGATTAACAGCTGGTCATTACATTACATTACATTGCACGCAGTACCGCCACTCTGCACAGAGGCAGCAGTTGCCCGATGCCGACGCAAGGCTTACTAGTGAACCAACGTTACCACCACCAGCAACAACCAGAGCTAACTGCTAAACTATTTACTTATTAAATAGGACTTTCCTCACAATATCACACATATTAAGCTTTCACAGACTTTACATAATCCTCCGGCGCTACACCCGCTGCAGTTGAGTGGCGTGTGCGCCACAGTTTTGCGGCCTGCAGATATCCAAAACCGAGCTGTCTGTATCTCCCCCTAGCACCGCCGCCATCTCTGCCTGGCCGCGACTATCGCCATTTTTTCGAGGCCGCCGCCATACTTACTAGTCTCGGGGAATATGGCGGCGCCCAGCAACACCTAAACATGGCCTCCCTTCAAAACAAAAACATTTCGATATGATACAGTAGGGTTTTGCATCGAAAACTTGCATTATTTGTCGTTTTTCACGGCGGTGCGACGTACCACTCCAGGAACTAGTCTGGTGCAGCAGGACAACGCCCTGGCAATGAGGCCTCATGCGGCTAACAACGGAGCGGACAGACACAGCTGTGCTAACGTTTACTTACCCGATGCCCACATTGTTACAGAAAATTCCCCCTCCAGTGTCTTTATTTGCACCTGCTTCTGTTCCCATTTTCTTCCGCCAGCCTCCGCACCGCTTAAATAGCTCTTTTTGCCCGCTTTCTTGCCACCCGTGCCGCCTCCCCGTTTCATCCGACCTACTGAGCTTTTCCCAGCCACAGTCACCAAAGTTTGTTCGATGTACTCGTCTTCCACCCCCGGAGTCGGTACCGGGATGAGGATCTGGTCCTCGAACCCGCTCCCGCCGTCTGTGTGCAGGTCCGAGTCATCTCCACCGACCACCTCCTCCCGGGTCTGGACCAGGATCACCTCCTGGTGATGGTGGTGGTGGTGATGGTGGTGGTGGTGGATCGAGTTGGGGTCGTCCGAGACCAGCGGCTGGAGCGCGATCATGGGCTGCCCATCGTCGTCGTCTTCGTCGTCGTCGTCTTCGTCGTCGTCCCCGCCGACCACCGTGGTCTCGATAGTCTCCACTGGTATCGTTTCCACCTCTATCTCGTGGAGCTCCACGATCTCGGCCGGCATCTCCGAGCCGTCTGCCTCAATGTACAGCGTATCTCCGGATGCCATGTTGAAGTCCGCCAGCTTGCTTGTCTCATTCACGCCGTGTTGTGCTCCTTTTTTTGACTTCACAAACACACTCACACACCCCCCAGCGTTGCTCGTGTCTCTGTCTGTTCTCCCTCTTCTTCGATAACAACTCTCTGCACTCCGTCCCAAGGCAGTTCTCGTTGCCACTATGTTCTCCAATACCGAAATATCGCGAGGCTTTAGTGAACCCAGCGATAACGTGATAACTGCTGCCGGGGTTCTTTTTCCAAACTTTGTTGGGGTTTCTATAAAAGCCCTCTTCTGAACACATTTGGAGACATATAATTTAACAAATAAATTACATAATAGGGTCAATGGAGTCTAATTGAGATTGAGATCTAATTGTTATACCGGTATTTTAAGAGTAAAGCTGTAACTATTATTTAGCCTACCGTCACTTGTAGAATCAATCTAATCATAATTGTGTCTAATATGCCCAAAATAGCAAATGTTCACCACAAATAACCAGATCCCATAATCTGAATGAGTTGAAATCGGAAAGCAAGCTCTATAAGCTTTTTAAGCAAACATTGGTCATTTTTAACACCACTTTTATGATTATATGATATTAGTTGTATTGGTCGTTCTTTGAAAGTCCAGCTCAACTGGAAACGTGTAGTTTTAAAACAAAGAAAAGAGTTCATTAGGGGTTTTACCTTTTATTATTAGTTCTGTGACCTGTGACCTCAACTATTCACATGTATTAAAGCTGTGGAAATGAAAATGAGAAGTGATCCTTCATGTCTCACAGTTGTATCCAGTGCATGGAGCAACGCAGTATTTAGGTGGCTAATATGCTATAGCTTTTAAAGTATGTTGTTTTTGTTAAATTATACCTTACAACATAACAAGTGGCAGCAACAAATACAAAAATAAAAGGAACACACCACACTCCTATGGTTGAATCTATAAATTGGTGTTTGTTCCTTTGAATACAAGATAAATAAATCCATGAATACATAAAAGAACTGTACTACATGGTTATCTGAGTTTATCTAGGAATATATTTACCAAATCTATTTCCAGTACACCTTTGCATCCATTGTGTGCAACACTTGAATAAAACTCTGTAATTTATGGCACTTATTCAACAAGCACATGTTTTGGGTTTTGAGACAAAATCACAAGACGGGCATCAGAATAGCACCCACACAAACACAAAAGGAAAGAGACAGCCTCATTTATCCAAATCACTGTTCACAGTTTTATTTATATTCTTTTTAAACTTAGTGGTTCTTTTTTTTGTCAAACCAGGAAGCACTTTTTCATAAAAGGATAGAATAAAATGAACAATAATTCACCATATCCTTGCAGCCAATAAACATTTTATTAACAACATGATCACAAATACTCTGGTGTATTCTTTTTTTGTTTTTTGTTTGTAAGATTGCAATATTCAAAGAAGTTTATTTCACCCTCGTTTTCAGGTCAGAGCCTGTTTTTTTTTCTGCCGTGGTCCCACACACAGCTGTGTTGGAGAAAAGGATTTTTTTAAAAAAAATGTTCCAGGTTAGATGGGGAGAAGTTTGTGTGGATGTGCTTGCAGCTGTATCGAAAACAAAAGCAAATGAAAACAAACAATATAAAATACAAAAAGCTGACATAAACTGATGTGCAATTATAATTCCCAACATTATCATTACTATCATATTCTCATGATCACTTTCCTCATTATTACCATTGTACTCACTACACTACTACAACTTATATCAACATTACATTGACAATCGTAAAATGATAGTAAAAATAATGAAAATGATAGTAATAATAGCCTTAGAATAATAATAAAAACTTGTGAAAAAAGAAAAACAAATCATTGGAATTTTATCCATTCTCCTTCAGGCAGAGGACAGAGGGGCGAACTGGGCAAACAAACAAACAGAAAATGTGAGGAAATCCGAGGAATCAGTGCGAGAGTGTGCCCCATTCACGTCCAGACAAACTAACCAATGATACACAGACGTGTGTGTGAGGTGCTACAGCAACGCTGCAGCGATGCTTCAACACCACAGCTGAACAGGATGAGGAGATGTCACAGTTTGGGCCTTCATTCTTGACTTCTCTTCCTCCTCCTCTTCCTCCTCCTCCTGCTCAGGGCCACAGCAGCCGGTGCAAGGGCAATGGTTCACAAAGGTGGTTCATGTCGGGGGAGTGACTCTGAAAGATTATGTCGTGCTAATTCGACTGAGTTCATGTCTAATGGCTGTAAGCAAAGGAGAGAACACATAGGAACAAAGTTAGGTTGATAATACCCTGTTAACAACCCTCATAACACAATACTCTGTCTCCATTGTCCTAAGTGGGGACCTGAAGTGAAGTTAAAGGGGCACGCCCCCAATTTTACATGCAGTGGCTTGCATAAGTTTACACCCCCAGGCTAAAGTTGAGTTAAAAAGAGGAATAAAACAACATATTTTGAAAATTGATCTTAATGCCTTAATTAAAAAAAAATAGGAAAATCCAACCTTAAAGGACACCAATTTTCATTGTGAATGAATAATGTATTGTAAATAAATTAATGTTCTTCCTTAAAATACAAGGGGCATAAGTATACACCCCCCTATGTTAAAATACAGGGGCATAAGTATACACCCCCCTATGTTAAAATACAAGGGCATAAGTATACACCCCCCTATGTTAAAATACAGGGGGCATAAGTATACACCCCCTATGTTAAAATACAGGGGCATAAGTATACACCCCCTATGTTAAAATACAGGGGCATAAGTATACACCCCCTATGTTAAAATACAAGGGCATAAGTATACACCCCCTATGTTAAAATACAGGGGGCATAAGTATACACCCCCTATGTTAAAATACAGGGGCATAAGTATACATCCCCCTATGTTAAAATACTGGGGGTATAAGTATACACCCCCATGTTAAAATACAGGGGCATAAGTATACACCCCCCTATGTTAAAATACAGGGGGCATAAGTATACACCCCCCTATGTTAAAATACAGGGGCATAAGTATACACCCCCTATGTTAAAATACAGGGGGTATAAGTATACACCCCCATGTTAAAATACAGGGGCATAAGTATACACCCCCCTATGTTTAAATACAGGGGCATAAGTATACAGCCCCCTATGTTAAAATACTGGGGGTATAAGTATACATCCCCCTATGTTAAAATACAGGGGCATAAGTATACACCCCCCTATGTTAAAATACTGGGGGTATAAGTATACACCCCCTATGTTAAAATACAGGGGCATAAGTATACACCCCCCTATGTTAAAATACAGGGGGCATAAGTATACACCCCCTATGTTAAAATACTGGGGGTATAAGTATACACCCCCTATGTTAAAATACAGGGGGTATAAGTATACACCCCCTATGTTAAAATACAGGGGGCATAAGTATACACCCCCCTATGTTAAAATACAGGGGGCATAAGTATACACCCCCCTATGTTAAAATGCAGGTGGTATAAGTATGCACCCCCCTATGTTAAAATACAGGGGACATAAGTATACACCCCCCTATGTTAAAATACAGGTGGTATAAGTATACACCCCCCTATGTTAAAATACAGGTGGTATAAGTATACACCCCCCTATGTTAAATTCCCATAGAGGCAGGCACATTTTTATTTTTAAAGGCCAGTTATTTCATGGATCAGGATACTGTGCATCCTGATAAAGTTCGCTTGGCCTTTGGAATTAAAGTATGTTTGTTTGCATAACCATTGACTAATAATGTGACTACACAATGTATTCACATTTTTCTTATCTATGTGAGTTATTAAGTGTTGTGAGTGTATGTGTTGTAAACTTTGATGTATAAAGTTTCCATGTTCAGGTTTCTGGGATTTTAGTGCAACCTAGTGGTCAATACTCTCCAAAAGTACCCAACTCCCAGCATCCTACTGGTTACATTTCCAATTAAATATTCAGTAAAATAAATTAGGAGAGCATTAGGAGAGAGAGAGAGTGTGTTCCTAAATGTTGATTGCCCTTCTTGTTCCAAGAGAAAATTAAACATACCATCAATGATTTCATCCTTCACTTTGTGCAATTCACGAAACACCTCTTCCAAGATTTCCTAACAAAGCACACACACATAGATAAGTGTTTATAATCCAACAGTTCTTTCTTTACTGTAGAAACATTTGTACACAGGAAGCAAATGTATGGAAGCGAATTCACTTTTGGGAAAGAAATGATTTCTTGAACAATTCAGTGGTCTGACTTTGAGTAAGTCTACAGTCATTACAGTGGGTTTTCTTTACCTGTTTCATTCTATCAAGGTCTAACAAGTCTGTGTCACTGCCACCCCCGCCGGGTCGTACCCTGCATGATAAACAAAAATCATTTTCTTTCAGATTCACTGCTGTTGTTCCGCCTCACAGACATATTGAATGAGCTGTGATGTTCCCAGCTCTCACCTTGAAACCATTGACCTGTCTGCAGAGTTAGCTCGGTCCCAAGGCTTCTTTGCACCATCTAGACATTAGGAACAGCGTCAGATAGAAAGAAACAGCAGGGATTTACTGACATTTCCACATAGTAGATATGATGTATTCTTCTCTGTATGTTTTCAATTGCCTTGAGTCTTCTAGTCTGTCAGGCTTTCACAGAAATAATTGCATATTATTTTTAAGGAAACTTTAACACTTTAACACTACATCCATTACATTTTCCAACGGTTTTTGTTTTTAGGTTTCACTAACACCAACTTACTACCACTAGTTTTACACTACTTTTTGGAATTCATGGTCACTAAACCTCATTTGTATAGAAT
This sequence comes from Etheostoma perlongum, assembly GCA_026937815.1. Lineage (NCBI taxonomy): Eukaryota > Metazoa > Chordata > Actinopteri > Perciformes > Percidae > Etheostoma > Etheostoma perlongum. The sequence goes on from CM049388.1 coordinate 19,515,173, forward strand.
TATACCTAATATTTGAGGTAAAAAAGCAGAAATTATGAATTATTTGGACTAATAGTTAAGATCAGAGGAACGTATGAGTGGATGAGTTTAGTCAGGATTGTGATTTGAAACCATTTCAATTTTCACTTGAAATTCAATGAAAGTGATTGTATTTGCATGGAATCCATCCTTTTTTTGTGGTAATTTGGTTAAAAAGAAACCCATATTTTTCAGATTTTTAAAAAGGACAACAGGAGGGTTAATTATATCAGAAGGCATCATAACTTATACCCTTTAATGACAACCACCCAGCACACACTGTAGGCTAACATACAGTACATAGATACTAGATAATAGTCCCAGCATTCCACTGTCAATCAGATATGTTTCCCTGTGTATGTTTATTTTTCAACATTACCGGCTGAGACGATAAGAGATGCCTAAACCATAAAAAATACACTATTTTTTTTATGTAACACTGTTTACTGTGCTCAGTTTTTCCCACCTGTGGCATTCTGTCCACTCCGAGTGCTGGGTGACGGAGAATTTGGGTCATCCTGAAGAAAGACACAAGGATTTATGAGCATCACTACCTCCCCCTCTATCATCATCATTATCATCATCATCATCGACACTGTTATTTATTAATACACATTGACAGTACAGCTTTCTTTTATCTGATTTTCTTTGTAATTTGTTCCTCATTGCTGCAGGCTAATCAATATGACCACACATCAACATTACAACGATCATTATCATGCTCATCTAATCAGCAACATGATCATGACCCCTGTCTCAATCAATATCCTTATGATCTTTGTAAATCACACGGTGAACTCATGAAATCAACATCACCCTTCACTCACATTTTGGCTGTCGTCGGGCCTCTCTGAGGCTAATTTCCTTCTGGGGGAAAGAAGAAGCCTCAGGTGAGAACAGGGCATGTTTATAGTTAGATAATAATAATAAACCGTGCATAGATTAAAGGCTTTAGTGATCAATGACATCTAATGTGGCTGCAGGATGGGGATGGAAAAGGGTTTTCTGAACTCAGCGGTCTGACCTTCGCGCCAACAGGGCGTTCATCTCCTCCATCAGTCCTCCGCTTCCTCCACTTGTTCGGTTGGCTTCGTTTTTGCCGCTGGAAGAGCTGTCGTCTTGGGGCTGTGGAGTGGAGAGTCCAAAGTTACGTAGTATGTCAGTCAGGTTTGGTAAAGATTCCCCAGTTATATCCTGCCTGAATTAAAGAAGCTTGATGAAGACATAAAAGTCCCAAAGACAAACTGGTGTCTCACCCTTTGGACGCGACGCAGTTTGGCTCCAGCGATCATGGCGGCGAGACCCGTATGGGCGGGGGGTTCATCCCCGTGGCTCCCTCCACCCATGGGAAGTGGTGGTGGGAGCGGAGGTGGGGGTGCCCCTGCTGAAGGTGGTGGGGGTCCCGGCGGTGGTGGAGGCGGAGGAGGGCCACCCATGTTCATTGGGGGAGGTATTACTGGGGGGGCCACAGAGAGCACAGCAGGGTGGCCTTGGAAAGGAGAACCTGGAGGGAAAGTGTGACATGTGAAGATGGAGAAGACTCCATCTGTCTATGTGTACCTGCACTCATAACTGGGTATTTGAGTCCAAATGCACTTTATCATGAAAACATATTTTATTGTTAACGATACAAAGAGTTGTTCTATATGGACTTCAGATAACAAGTACTCTTTAATGAGTACCTGAGTTGGACGTCCGTCGCTCCCGCTCCAGCTGTGCCTGCATCTGCTGCTGCTGCTCCATCATCTGCCTAAAGGGACATGTAGGAAACACGGCCTGTCACTTAATATCACAAATGTCACGTCTTATCCATAATTCTGCCATTTTACCATCCATATCCATATTACCACTCTGAACTCCCACATGCAGCCTACCCCCAGCCCCCGGATTACTGTGCAATATATATATATATATATATATATATATATATATATATATATATATATATATATATATATATATATATATAGATATACATGTAGTGTATAAGTATGTAATAGCTAAAAAGACACTGGAATTCTGTGCAATTTCATTACAGTGCAATATTTTAATATTTAACCATTTAATTTCATTATAGTGCAATATTTATTTATTATTTAATAATTAACCATTTAATTTCATAACAGTGCAATATTAATTTATTATTTAATAATTAACCATTTAATTTCATTACAGTGCAATATTTAATATTTAACCATTTAATTTCATTACAGTGCAATATTTAATATTTAACCACTTGATTTCATTACAGTGCAATATTTAATAATTAACCATTTAATCTCATTACTGTGCAATATTTTAATACTCAGGACATTATTTGCATAATGTGTATATAAACTTTATCTTTACTAAACCTTTATCTTATCTTTCTTACTATTGTATATATGTATATAGTTGCTCCCCTCTCTTTTTTCTTCTTCTGCACTACTTACATTTTATATTTTTATATTTTTTATATTTTGTGTTGACACTGTAAAGGTTTTGCTTCAATCTCGTTGCACAGGTACTGCACTTATGCATGATGACAATAAAGGCTTTCTATTCTATTCTATTGTAATTTCCCCACTGGGGATCAATAAACAGTATAAATTATAACAAATTATAAATTATAATTATATTATTATATTTATTCCCGCATCCTTTACACTATGCTCCACATTTAAAAAAAATAACTATCACAATTTACTCCTGCATACTTTGCACTCCTCATTGCACTCATTGCACTATTGCCTCTATATTGTTCTATTAGTGTGTATATATTGTTTGGTAGTTTTGTATGTGTAAGCGCATTGTGAGCAACGATGTTCCAAAGAAAAATTCCTCGTATGTGTCCTCATACCTGGCAAATAAAGCTGATTCTGACAGTGATTGTGATAAATTATTCCATTATAAAGGAAGAGTGCAGCTATCCATCTCACAGCAGCAGCCGGAGAGAAGTCCTTCTGGTTTAAAGCTGCGATAGGCAACTTGAAACAAGCTCCAGAGGAGGCCTCGATTCACTTCAGAGGGGTCGGAGTTCTTTTGGGTTCTTCACGTATGCACAAAAAATGCTGACTAATAGCACCGACTTCATTATCTTGCTCATTAGTGGCTAAATGCTAATATACTGTATATATTTACCAGCTAGACCCTAACTTTGTCTGACTGTTGTTTGGTGCTGGGTAGATAGCGTTCAGCGGCTTTATCTGAGCGTTTTTGCTGAAACAGCTGTTGGAAACGACCTGCTCATCAGATATCAAATATTCATACACGTTCACACTCCGATGCGCAGCGGGGTTCAATGTCTTGCCAAGGACACTTTGACACTACAGGGCCAGGGATTGAACCACCAACCTTCCGATTGGCAGTCAACCACTCTACCACTGATCCACAGCCAGCGTTAAAACGCTACGTAGAACTGAGGAGAACTGCAGAGTCAGGTGCTAATTCTCTATGGGACTCAACACCAGGCACATTACACATCCATTTAATCCATTCTTAACCCTCGTGTTGTCTTCCCGTCAAAATTGAAAATCAACACTTTTGTTGAGACTTTTTCTCAATTAAAAAAAAAAAAACGTTTCTTTAAAATTTTTGTCCCATTTTTCAACACTTTGACGCTTTCACTTTTGATGTTTTGAACACGTATTAACTTCAGTTTTACAGTTATTTTAGGAATTTATGGTCAATAAACCTCATTTATAGGAAATTATACCTAATGTTTGTCAGTTTGTCTTTGGGACTTTTATGTCTTCACCTTATTTTGGGCAATTAAAAAGAACATTGATATAGGAAAATGTGCCAATTTGACCCGAGGACTACATGAGGGTTAATAAGAAAATAGTGATTAGTGCAGCTTTAAAATCTTAAAATCATGATGCAAAAAACATTTTACCTAACGCAATAAGGGGTGCATTTTGTTCCAAATTCCACTGTAAAACAAAGTTGAATAAAAAAAAAAAAAATAACTAACTACAAAGTGGGTACAGTCCTTTCAAGCTTAGGTCCTCAGGACCCAGAAAGGATGACATATGAAATCCATTCAAACTTCTTTATCTTGGAATTGCTCAAGTTGCCACTAAAGTTGCTGCTTTTGGGTGAAACACTTTAGTATTTTCATAGTCTCGCATTGCCAGACGTATCTCCACATCGCTGTGCCAGCACTGGAGTATGCTCTGGTTATATCGCTTATCTATTCTGGGATAGGGGGGAGTCAATCAAAAAACAATCACAACCATCCCAGGTGGAGCTAAGCCCCGGATGCAGGGAAGGTGCCCTTAAAAAATAGATAGCGGAGATAGCAGAAGGGGAGGGACAACCGGCATAATGTCAGACTTTCTCCCAACACAGGACTTCCGGTAAGCCAGACTAGTGTTTCTATGACTCCACTATTTTGTTAAAAAATTGCATTTATATGGCAGCAGATGGGATGACTTTCTCTGTTCTCTGATTTGTGTAGCATGTAGACTTTAACATGACTTGTCATCTATTTGTCTACACAGTGAGCTTGGAGCATGAACTAAACTTCCTTCTCCTCATCTGTCCAAACCCACATCACTCTCTCCTTCATCTCCACGCTCCACCTTTTTAACCACCACCCCTCCAAACTCCAAGCAAACCCTTCCCATCTTTCCTCACATCTCTGTCTCTGATGGGAGAAGCATACAGTATGTGTGTCAAGACTCAGGAGAGAGCGAGAGAGAAGAGACAGCTCATGGGGAGGAAGTGGAATTTTCCAGCTGTGTCTTGGAGAGGAGAAGTGCTGAGCCAGCAACCTTCTCGACGTGACAGCAGCGCACGCACCGGGAGCAGAGCTGCTGAGCAATACTGCCCTGCTACCGCTGGCGAGAGAGCTCAGTCAAATTAATTTGCATCCCCTGACACACACACATACACACACACACACACACACACACACACACACGTGTGTGCACACACAATCTCAGACACCCACACGCATAAGCACACAATCTGCCCTCACAATCACAGACGTAATCCTTTGTGCCAAAGGTTTAGTTAAGCAGACATGAGATCAGAGAGAGCCAGTAACTCCCATCATATTTGTTCTCTTAAGCCCCGGTATATAGAATTTGGATGAACCAATAGGCAGAGCCAAAATAAGTTTAAAAACAGCAACAAAGACCTTGTTGTGTCTGTTTCTGAGGGGGAGACAGGAATCATAGCCATAGTGGAAGAAATTCAGGCCCCTTAGTAAACCATGGAAACGGCCTCAAGCATCATTTCCAATACTGTTTTATTGTTCTGCCACTATGATTCAGAAAGAAGAACATTTTTTAGCATTTTGCAAGGTCTTTATCTGGCCATGGAAGTTGCTGTGAGGCAGACAGCGGGCTGACAGAGAATATGAATACAAGACATTAAGGGCAGCTGTCTGTGTATCTCAGTTGCTAGAGTGCGTACTCTCATTCTGCATGACAGCTTGTTAGACACATTGCCTAATGCTGCACTTGCCACCATAATCCCAACCACTGTACTCGCTTGGGCTGAGTTCACTGAAAGTTCATCCACTGGTTTGGAGATCATTCAGTTGAATGTTCTGAACAAGCCATCCTACCTGCACTAATATTCAACAAGTCCCACCAGTACACATTTTGGAAGCAGGCCGGGAATGTCACGTCACTGGTGGGAAGCTCTCAGCCAACTTGTTGTTATGAGCGATGATGAACACCGTTTTGGTTATTTCACATGAGAGATCTTCTGTATTTGTGTTTTTGTCTGTGCTCTTCTGGTTTGAAATGCACGTGGCTTTGTTGAAAAAAGGAGATAGTTCCATCCAATCAGAGTTTAGTAGCATTTGATTGTGGGGTTGGTTGCTATGTGGCCAGGCTACTGTCAATCAAATCTGATCAAATCAAACCCACACTAGCTACAGTATGTTTCCATCCACACGTTTTTATCCAAATTAAGTGATATTGAATGAAAAATGCTTTATGGAAACACTAAAATTCAATGGAATTTCATGAATATCAACTAAAAGGAAATGCCTTCAGTCTCATCTGATTTTATCTTGATCGATATAAAGCTTATGCGATAAACGCTGACAGACAGTGAGACATGTCTCAAAAGAGTCTTGCAGCGGTGCCGGAGGGACAATAAAAGACAAGGTGCATCTGTATCGTCATAGCGATGTGTTGATAACGTCTTCTTATTATTACTTGATATGTCGCTATCAGCTGGTATATGAGCACTATTATAACTTGTCCAATATTGATCATGTGTTGGTAGACGGGATCCATTTTGTCTAGAAACACTTTGCAAATGTTTGTTGGATGTTGTGATTCAGTGCCAAAATGAATGGAAACACCTTAAAATGTGTAAAATCAATTTGATATACCAATTTGATCGCAAAACAGCATGTGACGTCATCACCACAGGTTTTTATTGGCTTTAAAGCCGTTGGATTGAACCAGATTTATTCACAGGAGTTTTTTTACTAAACTTCCGATAATTTGATACGTGGATGAAAACTTATCTTAAGAAATAATCCCTAAGATCATTTTCCAAACTTTGATGTTGAACATCATGATGCTAAGATAGCCAATATTTAAAGGTGCTATAATCAATATTTTTTTATGATAACAATGTATCAAATGACTATGCTAAAAGGGTCGCTAGTAGTGACATAACTATCCCCGGACTGCTCTACGGAGCATTTCAGCTTCTTTCTTTTTTTGGTTGACTCTTAAACTCTCAAGGTGTCAGTTTTCAGCAGTACAAACAGTAGACAAGCCAAGTTAGCGACTAGCTGGTGACATTGCGAGCATTTAGCTGCTAAAGAGCCAGGTACTTCCTTCAGAAGGTGATAGAGACCAAAAACAAAGCTAAAAGGAAAGTGACAGGTAAATACAAACACATCTTCAAATAAATGCTAATGTTGCTCCCTATCTGCTGGATGTGTGAATGACTAACAAGTTAACCATGTCAGTGTTGTGTTTCCAGCTTGTTGTGTCCAAAAATCAGTTAACACAAGTTAATGTTACAAAGATGTACTTCAGATTTAAAGCCAAGTTTAAATATATTTTAAATATTGTTAAAGCATTGCACAATTTTCAGTTCAGAAACTTTACCTCGCTCTCTGAACTTCCATCTCATCTGAAGTCGGTCCATTCTGGACTTGCCGCTGGACAGCTGGACCTAAAGACGCAAATGAGAGCAGAGAGAATGGGAAGCTGACCTTTATAATCGGTTACGAGCAGTGTAATGTTAATTGAAATTAGCGCCAGACAAGACAATTAACCACCAAATGACAGGGAATGAAACAGCAGTTAATCATTATGTCCTCTTTCTTCTGTAATGACTGAGTAATGTGCAATGAAAAGCATATTAATCCCTCACTCTAGGTAAAAGAATGTTAAGTGATTCATTTACTTTACTTGTACAGTTGGAGATAAGCAGAACATAATACAAAGTGTGTGTGTCTGTGTATGTGTGTGTGTGTGCACATAAGAGAGAGCAACTTGGCCCTGCTGTCACACTGCTCATGTGCTGTTTACTCTTGTTACCCACTATGTGCTATTAGGGATACATGATGCTCCATTTAATTCTCAATACTGTCCCTCACACACACACACACACACACACACACACACACACATGAGTCAGCCACAGACCCATGAGTTTTATTCTCTGATGAAATGCAACTTGCCAGTGGGTTAAGTGTTATGAAAAGTAAAACCAGAGTGATGTCGGGAGTGTTTGAGCTGCTCTCTCATGCAGGCCGGCCCTAAATTAAGAACAGAGGAAATTCTGTTGCCAGCGGTTGCCGAGTCATTGACAAAACACACAGCGGCTTCTGTAACATCTGCTCTTGGGGTCAACGTGTACAGACAAGAGAGACTTTGAGCATTTGTTCACCATACCCTTTAGATTAAAAAAACAAAATTAAACTCTAAAAGCTCAAAAATGTTTTATCCCTGCTTCTTTCATCAAAATCAGCTTGGATGGTTTTGTGTTACAAGACGTGAAGTCAGTTTATGACCGGAAAAGGCTCAATATCAAACATTTGCGACTCTTTCTAGTATCTGCCTCTCTTGCTATAATGTGAGCTACAAGGCACTTGGATGTAATCCCTTTAACACTGTAAGTGAGCTCTGCAGATGGAGAACCAGATAGAGATTGTAATTAATGTAAGACACGATAAGATGAGGACAAAAGGACGTCAACTCGAGGATTACAATCAAATCAGAGTGAATCATCAGTTTTCAATGAAACCTCTCTCGTCACTGAACTCCCCTGGCACAATATTAATCTTCACTGTTACTCCTGAGAATAACTTTAGCACCGGCCTCTTTTTAAAATTGAGAAAATGGGACGTCTTTTTTAAGTTATGGGAGGAGAGGACAAACGTGTAAGGACTTTTATTTTGTTGATTTATGATTGCTTTGCTATCAAACGCTAATGGGAAGTTGTCGTCGATTTGTAAAAAAAAAAAAACATTAACAATAGTGCCCCCCATTTGGGTTGCTTCCAAAGACCCTGACTGTCTAATTAACAGTGTCCCTTACATAACAGTTTCCCAGCTCTACACGGTCAAGCCCTTTTCAGGGTCAATACTCACTGACGAGCTCCTCCACTGCTCACATATTCTAAGTGACTCTTGGCGAGCCGATAGTGCTGATGGTTGCCAATGATCAAGTAACAGAAACCTCAAAATGACACAGGACGACAAAAGACCTGACTCAGTCCTACTATCAGGTACCTCATCCCATATAGATACACACGCACACACACACACACACACACACACACACACACACAACACACACACACACACACACACACACACACACGCACACACAAATTACAACTTTGTTTCACTCAAGGCTACAAAGGTTTAACCATGTACTGTATGTGTTATCTATTCCCATTGGTAGTACAACAATGGGTTGTTTTTTTGGGTCTGGAGTATCTGCTGGTCTCGCTGTTATAGTCCCGTACGTGACTCCACATAAAGCGCTTTATACACTTAAAGTGCATGTGGAGCCAGGCTAGCTGCTTCCAGTCTTTGTGCTAAGCTAAGCTAACTGTCTCCTAGCTTTAGCTTGATATTTAACATACAGACATAAGAGTGGCATTGCACCTTTCGTCTGTTGCATTTGAAATTATATTTCTGCAGATAAATGACTCAGTCCTGACAGAATGTTGCAGAAGTACAGTGGCTTGAGAAAGTTTACACACCCCTGCTAAAGTCCATGGGGAACTCCATAAGATCATCTCTCAACGCAAATCAGGAAATTCACTTTTACTTAGGCTTTTACTCAACTAGTGTCGTTATGACAGGTAAAATCACTTCTATTACAGAATGAATGCTGCTGTCTAAATAAGAATAATAAATGTTTAAATGTGCCCTTTATTTAGTAAGTTCCAGTTTTTCCATCTAAAATAAAGCTCTGAACTCTGTCCTCTTAGCCTTTTGAAAGCCATAAAGAGCAAATAAGCAATGCTCTTTCTACTCGTGTGGCTCAATAACTTCAAAATGGGCCAGTTCTTACTTTTACTGAAGTTTTTAAGTTTTTACATTTAAACACAAAATGCTTTTAGAACACTGTAGCAATATTACAGGACAGAAAAAGGCGAAGTTGATTTAAATCATTTGTCTTTGGCCTCCCCTATGAAGTTATAATACTGGCTGACGGCAACAATGAGTCACACACTTGTTGAAATGGACACCCCAACCCTTTATATGCTATAAACACAAACACACTCACTTGAAATGCAAATTGCCATATACACGCTCAGACACACAGCTTTAGTACATACATGACATGCTGAAGAAGAGGAACCGGCTGTGGCAGACACAGAGGCACTGACAGACCCACTCCCCGCTGACCATCTCTTGGCTTCAGCTGCCCTTCCTCCCCCTCCATCACCTACCTCGCTATCTCTCTCTCCTCACCTGCGTGCCCTCCTCCCCTCCTCCCCTCTTCCCCTCCTCCCCTCCTCCCATCCCAGCCACAGTATCATCTGTCATCTTCCTGTAACCCACACCTCAAGTCAGCAGCAGCAGCTCAGCGAGCATCTCTGGTTAATGGTTCAAGGCTGGGTTTGTCTGTAGGCTGCCTAATGCCACTTACACACACACACACACACACACACACACACACACACACACACACACACACAAATATTACAGTAAGATGATCAACATGCATCTCTGCTTCAGAATGAGCCAAAATGTTTAATTTCTTATACTGCACTGTAACTTTTAATCTAGCATTTTATCTGTTTTTATTTTATTGTTTTACTGTTTTTTAATTGTTTTTGTGTAAAGCACTTTGAATTGCCCTGTTGCTGAAATGCGCTTCACAAATAAAGCCTTGCCTTGCACATATAGATTGTCCAATGAGACATAAAAATCTCAATCTTCAGTTTCTTTTTCTTCTTTCTAAATTGCTAAAATGCAAATATACATCTTAAAATTGGCTACTTAACTTCATCAACAGACAAACTCTCCTTATATTCAATGAAAGATGTGAAATACAAAACAGAGAGCTATTCTTTACCTTTGTAAAGCTGTTATGAGAACTTATTTTGGTATATTTACTTAATTAATGACTTTATGAAAAGAAACCCGCTCATTATTTCAGCCCTGGAGCAGAATTACCCTTACATCTGATCGTTTCACTCATACTGTACAGGGGACAGCATATAAATAAAATATTTCTATGGGTGACAGGAAGTGTCAGGCATGACAAAAGGTTAGGTGTTGACCTTCTTACCACTAGAGGTGCAGGCACGCCTGCTTTGAGTGGAGGGAAAACATCATTTTGATCTTTGCATAACAAGGTGTGAATGTGTCTCATAAAATCACTTTGAGCACACAGATGCTCTAAAAATCCGATGTTTGCCACAGCGACAGTGTGTGTGCGCTGTTTCATTGCAAGCATTGAGGCTATCTATCAGTCTGCCTATCTCTCGAGTGTGTGTATCCTCCTCTAGTGTGTTTGTGCCCTTGTGTTTGGCATCTGTCACTCGAGCCTCTTTGTTCCCCGTCCCATGTTATTAGGCAGATGAAAAGATCTGCTCTCTAGCACGGCACCCAGGGGAGGGCTTCTCAATGACTCATTAAATTAAGAAGCTGGAGGGGACTGCAGGGGGAGACACACTGCCGCTGATGCTCGAGTAATGACCGGCAAGCTGTGATACACACTGTCTCTCCGTCTTTCATCCTATCACTCCCCAATTAATATTTATCTGTCTTGCTTTTCCATACACTCACACAATTGCACACACAGAGCTCAGGAGGATAAGATTGCCTGTGGCCTGACTTTTTTCCTGCACAGGAAAAACACAGTTGGAACTAATAACATTAAATATGGCTCGTTGATGTGTCCCAGCAAGCCATACCAGTGAGCAGCATACATAACGTTTAATGTTATTAATTACACCTTTTTTTTAAGCGTCAAAATGTCAGCTGAAAAAAAGCAGATTAAAGAATGTAGATACATGTGATTGGTTCAGCATCTGGATTCAGTTATCATTTACTAAGGATGCCGTGTCATGACTTAATGTCCCAGTAGAGGGGACGGGATGAATCTCACTTCTCATATTTGATATCTCCCCGCTCCTCTGTTGAACTGGAAGTTGTTCTGGCCCTCATTAGTAAAGTTTCAAAGCTCTTATTCCTGCCCCGAGGATCAAGGATCGAGGATCGAGGAGGAGCTATGAGCGAGGAGACACAAGAGCAGCTCACTCCGCCCATACAGCCGACAAATGAACGCACAACCCTTCAGAGGAACGGACGTCTCATCCCTCTAAGACACATTTCTCTCTCCTTGCATGATTTCCTCTTTCTCACCCTTGCTTCCTTAAACAGACTAAGATGCAAGTAAGAGAAGCAAGTGGAGGAGCCGGGGATGCAATTTAACCTCTTCGGAGACACAGAAAATACATGCTTTTCTCGCCTAAATGTTTTACCAAACAAAAGGGATACAGTTCCCATATACTTTGGCCCTCTCGGATGTTCCTGAGGTCACTGGCAAGTTAACACTCTAAATTTTTTTTTCCAAGTGTCAGTGTGATTCAAGGCCTTACTGACACAGAGCTACAGAGGTTATAATGGAGAATTTCTATTTCCGTCCAAGTAAAGCATCTGTAAAATGATTAAAAAACACTACTGTAAGCATATTAGATGGGTTACACACAAAACTAGTACCCTAGCCACGTCTCAAAACACTCAGAAAATAGATATGTCTGTGCGTTTTCTTATTTCCCTTAAGAAAAAAGCCAAAAAGGTGCAAAATACAAAACTTCTCAAATACAAAAACACATCCACATCACTCACACACATACTTGAAATAACTAGAGAATTTTTCTGTTTATCTTTATTTTCTTCAACTTTATAACAGTTGTTTAACTATTATAAATCATCATATGTGTTGATGTCTGGGCTTAATTGAATCACAAGACTTTAAGCTTTCAGATGGTGCGCTACATGAAGATTTAATGCTTGCAATTTATGAAAACGTGTATAAGTGGAAAAAACAGCTTCACTTCAGTGGAGAAAACGTCCCGTCCACGGGACGGCGTCGCTAAAGAGGATGTGTGCTTCAGCCTAGGTGTTAAAATAAAGCCTTTAAAGGCCCTAAACACTTATGTTGCTTGATTAGACTCCTTGTGGGGGCATCCGGCTAGTTTTGGTGGAAAAAAAGACCAATTTATCATTGTTATTGGTTTGTGAAGTTTAATGTAATCGCAGCAGAGTTTCGCCCCACTTAAACTGACGCAGAGGTCTAATCAGACTGATAAAGTGATAACTGTGTGGGTTTGCAGAGTCTTTAGAGTGTAATATATCACATACTAATAACTGAGTCGATGGTACAGTAGATCACAGTTGGAGAAGGCCGGCTGAGATTTCATGTGTGCACTGCACTTCCTCCTGTAAACATTAGTGTGAGACTGTTTGTTTCAGTAACACACACTTACAGTACAATCTTGATTTTATCGACAAATACAGTGGCTTAAATAAGTTTACACACCCATGCCTAAGTTGAATAAAAAGAGGAATAAAAAACATCTTCTGGAAATTGATCTTAATGCCTTAATTAAAAAAATTTAGGAAAATCCAACCTTTTAAGGACACAAATTTTCTTTGTGAATGAATAATGTATCGTAAATAAAATATTAATTAAAATACAGGGGACCTAAGTATACACCCCCCTATGTTAAAATACAAAGGCCAAGGGAACTTTATCGGGATGCATGATATGCTGATCCAAGGCCTTTAAAAATAAAAATGTGCCTGCCTCTATGGGGATTTTTTAATTAAGTTATTAAGATCAATTTCCAAAAGATGTTTTTTTTCTTCCTCTTTTCAATAAACTTAAGCATGGGTGTGTAAACTTATTCTAGCCACTGTATGTTCAACCTCAATTGCTTTGTGTTATTAATATAATATGATTTGAAAAAATCTATTTGGTGATGACCAACTAAAACCCGATGCCCCGCATGGCAGCGGGAGTTAGGAAACTGTTAGAGTGTGAGACAAGTTGTGGGACATCACACCAGTATTCATAATCACTGTGAGTCCATCAGTGGCTTCCTGCTGCACTTTGAATTTCTATGGCATTATTAATATGCTCACTATTAATAATTACAATTTGAGTGTGGTATGATACAGGCACAAAAATAACACTACAGGTAAAAGGAAAAATAGATATTTTTGATTTTGTGGGTGAACTGTCCCTTTTAGTTAAGCATTATTCAAATTGTTGTTGTGATACACTGTAGGGAAACACACCTCCATCCTGAGCGCTGAGGACGTTAAGAGCAAAGAGCATGGCGTTGGAGAAGGTTGTGGCCTCCTCCTTGCTGGCGAAGTTGAGGCCATAGACCTGCCTGGCGTCCCTCCACTGGTGGAAGGTCGGGGTGGCCTGGTTGTACTTGAGGCCCTTCACTATGGAGTAGTTGATCACCACCTGTAAGAGAGGAGGAAGAGGAGTAGTAGGAGTGGATTCTTAAAGAAACGCTGCAAACAGATTTTTCCCACACACACGCACACACACACACACACACACACACACACAGACCAACACAAGCCGCTACTATTTTCTCAAATTAAACTTGGTTTCTTGTCCGCTCAGCTCCTTCACACACTCTCTCTTTCTCTCTCTCTCTCTCTCTCAATTTCATGTTGTTTTATTGGCATGACAAAAAATCCATCTGCGTTGCCAAAGCATAAGAACAAACATACAGTGGGTACGGAAAGTATTCAGACCCCTTTAAATTTTTCACTCTTTGTTTCATTGCAGCCTTTTTCCAAAAATCAAAAAAGTTCATTTTATTTCTCAGTAATGTACACTCAGCAACCCATCTTGACAGAAAAAAAACAGAAATTTAGAAATTTTTGCATATTTATTAAAAAACAAAAACTGAAATATCACATGGTCATAAGTATTCAGACCCTTTGTTCAGTATTTAGTAGAAGCACCCTTTTGATCTAATACAGCCATGAGTCGTTTTGGGAAAGATGCAACAAGTTTCTCACATCTGGATTTGGGTATCCTCTGCCATTCCTCCTTGCAGATCCTCTCCAGTTCTGTCAGGTTGGATGGTAAACGTTGGTGGACAGTCATTTTCAGGTCTCTCCAGAGATGCTCAATTGGGTTTAAGTCAGGGCTCTGGCTGGGCCATTCAAGAACAGCCACAGAGTTGTTGTGAAGCCACTCCTTCGTTATTTTAGCGGTGTGCTTAGGGTCATTGTCTTGTTGGAAGGTAAACCTTCGGCCCAGTCTGAGGTCCAGAGCACTCTGGAAAAGGTTTTCGTCCAGGATATCCCTGTACTTGGCCGCATTCATCTTTCCCTCGATTGCAACCAGTCGTCCTGTCCCTGCAGCTGAAAAACACCCCCACAGCATGATGCTGCCACCACCATGCTTCACTGTTGAGACTGTATTGGACAGGTGATGAGCAGTGCCTGGTTTTCTCCACACATACCACTTAGAATTAAGGCCAAAAGTTCTATCTTGGTCTCATCAGACCAGAGGATTTTATTTATCACCATCTTGGAGTCCTTCAGGTGTTTTTTAGCAAACTCCATGCGGGCTTTCATGTGTCTTGCACTGAGGAGAGGCTTCCTTCGGGCCACTCTGCCATAAAGCCCCGACTGGTGGATTGCTGCAGTGATGGTTGACTTACTACAACTTTCTCCCATCTCCCGACTGCATCTCTGGAGCTTAGCCACAGTGACCATTGGGTTCTTCTTTGCCTCTCTCACCAAGGCTCTTCTCCCCGATAGCTCAGTTTGGCCGGACGGCCAGCTCTAGGAAGGGTTCTGGTCGTCCCAAACGTCTTCCATTTGAGGATTATGGAGGCCACTGTGCTCTTAGGAACCTTAAGTGCAGCAGAAATTTTTTTGTAACCTTGACCAGATCTGTGCCTTGCCACAATTCTGTCTCTGAGCTCTTCAGGCAGTTCCTTTGACCTCATGATTGTCATTTGCTCTGACATGCACTGTGAGCTGTAAGGTCTTATATAGACAGGTGTGTGGCTTTCCTAATCAAGTCCAATCAGTATAATCAAACACAGCTGGACTCCAATGAAGGTGTAGAACCATCTCAAGGATGATCAGAAGAAATAGACAGCACCTGAGTTACATATGAGGGTCACGGCAAAGGGTCTGAATACATATGACCATGTGATATTTCAGTTTTTTTTTTAATAAATATGCAAAAATTTCTAAATTTCTGTTTTTTCTGTCAAGATGGGTTGCTGAGTGTACATTACTGAGAAATAAAATGAACATTTTTGATTTTTGGAAAAAGGCTGCAATGAAACAAAGAGTGAAAAATTTAAAGGGTCTGAATACTTTCCGTACCCACTGTACATATAAACAACGACAATGAGTAAATCCATCTGATATAATAATGCGTAAAGTAAACAGGATACTTATGATATAATATATAAAATTCTCTATTTATTTTGCGTTGTATTGTGGCAGGAGAAGACATATTTAGCTGCTAGCCATGCCGTGCTTATATCTTCCACTAATAAAAAAGGAAGCTGTCTTTCCTCAGTGTAGGTAGTAAAGCCTGGTATATGTCTTTCAAATGTTGGGAAATATTTGGTTCTTAAGTCTTCATATTTGGTACATGTACATAGGAAATGTAATTCTGTTTGGATATCCTGGTGGCAATGTGCACAGACACGTTCCTCTCTTGGTCTCCACACTTTTAAATGGTAACCTCTTTCAATTTCCAGCTCATGGTCACTGACTCTGGATTTTGTTAAAATTTGTATTTCTTTTGGATTTTTTGTTTTGATATTCAGCCAATTGGATGTCTCTGTTCAGGGATTGATAACAGAGGAGTTTGTGTTGTATTTTATTTTCATTTTGCCATTGTTCTTCATACTCTCTCTCTCTCTCTCTCTCGTGACTAAATGGCTGAAATGAGCTGCATGTCTCCCTGGCTGTGGTCATCTCCTGTGCGTTACCTGCTGGTCCTGCAGCTTGACGCCCACCACTCTGAAGGTGTTGTTGGCAGTGTTGTGGTAGATGTTGATGCGGCTGAATCCCTGCTGTCCAGGTTTGATAGGCACCCACTTCTTACTGGTGTCATCGTACACCATGACCGAGGCCCGCGCCTGGCAGATACTCTGCTCACTGGGAGTGAAAGAGAAAGACAGAGATGAGGGCCAGTTAATAACGAGCAGAAATCATCAGTTCAACAGTGAATCAATGCTCAAATTTCAAAGAAACAGTTGATTTATGGGAAATCCACCCACGGCCATTCTTAAGCTCTGTGATATCATCACTTATTAAATGTTCACCATATTCCATGAGTTACTGACTTCTAGATGTGCCTTTTTTATCAACTTGCCACATCTTTCTTAAAGTCAGTTTGCAATTTACACCTTAGAGAAGAGTGGCATTTAGCTGCATGTTATGTAAATTAGTGAACAATAGTGACTATTATTATGGTATTCCTTCTGTGATGAATATCACATTCTGTGATTTTTTATGTCAGTGCAATGTAATGATTGTTTCAGACAGCTGAACATTTCTGTTATGTAACTTTGTCTGAATTTGAGATTCAAAAGGACACTTTTATGTACAGTACATCCTATGTTTATGTCAGGTACAGGTTCCGTAAAGGAAAAAGCCGAAAGTATCTACACACTGCAACACATACAGCAACAATTAAATCCCCACATCTCCTCACTATCTGCTGGCTGCCTGTCCCCTGAACACACTGTAAAAAACATCCCCTCACTATCTATCTATAGTGCACGGAAGCACAGAAGGGAGGGGGAGGGATGAGGAGGAGGGAGGCAAGCTAGTCTCGTTTTGTTTCAACAAGAAGTAACGTCACGTAACATCGCTTAGAGCACCTTTAAAATAAGTATAAAGGAGAATAAGATAAGACACTAGTTTAGACTAGACTTGTCTAGTTAAGACGAGTTTAGACAGTACTTAAGACGAGTATTGTGAAAAAGTAAAATAATGTGGCATGTTCAGTCTAATAAAGTTCAGGAGATATAATCCAGTGTGCACATACTCTCTGCTTTTTGTCTGGATTTGGGCAGTTTAGTACATGAAATAGAAAGTACCAGTCAACAAAGTAGCCTGAGAAAAACAAGGTTGATGAAGTGTTTTAGGGTTAAATATTCCTTTAACTGTAGTGATGGCTGAATATTTGTCTGAGGATGTAAGTGAGATCATTACAGTGAACAAGGCAGCAACCCAGTCTCCTAATCCTGTGTTACACTAATAGTCTAATCCAAATGTAATCAAGCGCTTGTCAAGCATCTGTTGATGTTCTTAATGAGAGGCAATCGTAATGTGTGTGTGTGTGTGTGTGTGTGTGTGTGTGTGTGTGTGTGTGTGTGTGTGTGTGCATGTGTGTGTGTGTCTCCAGTGTTGAGTCTGCCTGCTCTCCCATCTGACCGTGTTCATCACATCCCACTGACGCTCCTTCTCTCTACACTTTCTCTCACTGTAACACAAACACACACAAACACACACACACACACAAAATGACTTCAGTACGAGAGCGGCGTTTCATGACCTTCTCCATGTGTATTTTTACAATGCATGCCAGAAAAGGCTTGTGCTGCAGTGTGCTACAGAGTGAAGAAAAAAAGAGAAGATCAAGGTGGAAAAACACAGGCAAGGAACAAAAAAACAGTTTTTGACTTGCAAATGAGATTAACAAGAAGAGTCCCATCTGTGTCTTTGCCTCTTTGCCAAGCCAAAATTAGTGGATCGACCCCTGAGGCCGAGTGAAAGAGCTGCGTCAGAGAAGAGAAGGAGAGAAAAAGAAAGTGTGTTGCAGCACAGAGACAGTAGCGCAGCATATTTCAAAGATGATGTTTAAGAGACATTATACTGTAGAAGGAATAGTTTGACATTTGGGAATATGCTTATTTGCCTTGAGATTGATACCACTCACAAAGGCACTGTGCCCAAGTCACATAGGTGCTATAGCATCGTTTCATTTCTGTCTGCACACACATTAATCAGACATTTTAGTAAATTAACCCTTGTGTTGTCTTCCCGCCGACCTCTCTCTCTCTCTCTCTCTCTCTCTCTCACCCCCAACCGGTGGAGGCAGATGCCCCCCCACCCTGAGCCATGGTTCTGCTCCAGGTTTCTGCTTCTTAAAGGAAGTGTTTCCTTGCCTCTGTGTCCTAGTGCTTGTTCTTGGTGAATTGTTGGGTTTCTGTAAATAACATCCCAGAGTACGGTCTAGACCTGCTCTTTATGGAAAGCGCTGTGAGATAACTGTTGTTGTGATTTGGCGAAATCTAAATAAAATTGAATTGAAAAATGTAATTGAATATAGCCAGGCAACTGTTTTCTGTTTTTCCTGCTAATCGCCACTAAGCTCTAGCTCCATCCTTACATACATTAAACTAGCTCAGCGTTTCTTTAATGAAAACCTAACACTCAATCACTGCAAGCAGTAAGAGCAGTAAATCAAATCAGCTGTTGGAGGCGTTCACCTTCCTGTTAAACCAATCAGAATCTGCCACAAATTGTCCAATCACAGTGCTTGTTTCTTGCTGCTGTGCTGTGGGTTTCTGCAAAATGCAACCCTCCACCCCCCCCACCTCCGTCATCGTCACCCAAAGGCACCCTGGGTCTTCCTCCCCTTCCACCTCCCGTCATCGTCACCCAAAGCACCCTGGGTTGTTCCTTCCACCTGATTTGGTCGAAATCTAAATAAAATCCCCTGAATTGAAAAATGTAATTGAATATCATCACCCAAAGGCAACCTGTCATTTCACCCAAAGGCACCCTTTTCCTCCCCTTCCACCTCGCCATCATCACCCAAAGGCACCCTGGCTCTTCATCCCATTCCACATCCAGTCATGTCACCCAAAGGCACCCTGGGTCTTCCTCCCCTTCCACCTTTAATGTCACCCAAAGGCACCCTGGGTCTTCCTCCCCTTCCACCTCCCATCATCGTCACCCAAAGGCACCCTGGGTCTTCCTCCCCTTCCACCTCCTGTCATCGTCACCCAAAGGCACCCTGGGTCTTCCTCCCCTTCCACCTCCTGTAGTCGTCACCCAAAGGCACCCTGGGTCTTCCTCCCCTTCCACCTCCAGTCATTGTCACCCAAAGGCACCCTGGGTCTTCCTCCCCTTCCACCTCCCGCCATTGTCACCCAAAGGCACCCTGGGTCTTCCTCCCATTCCACCTCCAGTCATTGTCAAAGGCACCCTGGGTCTTCCTCCCATTCCACCTCAGTCATTGTCACCCAAAGGCACCCTGGGTCCCCCCTTCCACCCCCGTCATCGTCACCCAAAGGCACCCTGGGTCTTCCTCCCCTTCCACCTCCGTCATCGTCACCCAAAGGCACCCTGGGTCTTCCTCCCATTCCACCTCCAGTCATCGTCACCCAAAGGCACCCTGGGTCTTCCTCCCCTTCCACCTCCAGTCATCGTCACCCAAAGGCACCCTGGGTCTTCCTCCTGCCTCAACATATTTACCATTTCTGAAAATAAGTATTCATGAAAAGAAGCACCAGGCTAACATTATAGGATAAAGGATAAAAAAATAATACTAGCCGTGCTTCTCTTTCACTTCAAAGCACACTGAAAGGAGAGCAGTAGGAAGCAGCTGATACTTGTAGAACAGGAGTCCATTCAAATAACACAACAAAGGAAAAAATAGCTCCACATAATACCCTGCTGCATGTATGTTAAGCTGGAGTTATAAATACATTTCTCCCAGGTTAAAGCTTATTCTCCACACACAAATGATTTTGTATAAGTGGTTTTGATGTGCATACACTGGAAATCAGCCCAAGCCACAGCAGGCCAACGATGTGTTAACTTATTTTCTTTAACTTGTCGACTCTGTTAATTTTTAAAAAGGAGTTCTTGGCAACTAGCTGGAAATGGCATCGGAGGCCCAGAAGCATGAATAAATGAGGTTCTTGTGCTAAAAGAGACTTGAGCTGGAAAAATGGAGGAAAAAGAGATGGAGTGGTGGAGGGAAAAGAGAGAGAGAGAGAGAGAGAGAGAGAGAGAGAGAGAGAGAGAAGCTGTGAAAATTTTGGGACGCACACACACTCACTCATACATGCACATGCACACAAATGCAGGAAGTATGTAGTGTAGATTACTCAACGCCACACCCGTTAAAAAATTAACAATATCTGCACAGGACATAAATAAATCAGATGATTCTGAACGTACCTTGACAGCACACACACAAACAAACACACACACACTCTAAATGCCATCTTCCTTTGTCTGTTCTAGTCAGTGCTACAGCAAATTCGAGCTAACAGGGACAGACAGTGAAATCTCAGAAAGCTGCTCAGAAATTGTCAGAGTCACTTCCACAGAAATGGTTCAATCACAAAGCAGGAAGTATCGGTACTCTGATACTGCCTAAAACGCTAGTATCGGTATCAGGAAGTACTGCAGTTTATGCACCGATCCGATACCACATAAAGAACCCTAAAGAAAATTTACGTTAAAGTACTTTATTTATGTTCCGTTATAATTGATTGTCAAACTGGATAATAAAAGAAAGTTCTATGGCGTTCATTGTTTGTCATCATATCCCATGTTAAAACAACTGTTAAAACATAATAAAATATATGACACACTGGTATCGGATCAGTACTCGGTATCGGCCGATATGCAAGCAGGTATGAGAATCGGTATCTGAATCAAAAATGATATTGGACCATCTCTACTAATTGTTACAGTTAAACAGTGTCCTTATTTAAAAAAAAAATCTAAAAAAATTGTTACATTTCAATCCAGCTATAATATCTCATTTCATCCCTCAAGGACTTCAAAAGTTGGAACATAACTTTGACAGTGCAGAGAGAGATGACTGCACTGAGAGAAAGGCACAAGCATCCAATGACATGTGCACTCTGATTTGTAGCTTAAATGACTTTACGGAAAAGTAATATTATACCATCATAATTAATATGTTTTGCATTGGATTCTCAGAATCAAACCTGTTAGAATGTTAATAGGTCAGTATGTCTGTTTGAGTTCATTAATGAGGGTCTGTAATGAAAAACACATGAGTGCATATGTGCAGGGTTAAAAAGAATAATTATTGCTCAAATCCCCCTTTTTTTCTTTTTCCTCTCACACACACACACACACACACACATACGCATCAGCCCCCATTAAGTCGTTCTCCTTTGAGCCGCAGGTCATTGCGGGGTTAATGGGATGCCTGTTTCCCCCAACCTCCTTCCACCACTGTTGGTCTTTCTCATTTCTCCTCTCACACACAAAATTAGTTTTCACACCTCTCTAAAGTCACAGGTGCACAGGTCAGATGCAAGCATTTCAGGAGTGTTTTAGCAGTGTCTTTATCAACAATGAGAATATATAACAGTGTGCTCACACCTGGAGCCCGTTGGTTCACTCTTGCCAGCAGCTTTAAATCGTCAGAGTGTTTCGTTCCCGTCTCTATTTCTGCTGCCACGCTTCCTGTGTGCCTGCACTAAATTTACCCTGCTAACGTCACTTCTCTGATCCGAGATGAACAGCACAACCATGAGCTGTCATAGGGGTGGGATACGCTTTTGACTCACAGAGGAAACCCAGAGGAGAGAGAAATGTACACATAATAAAACCTGAAGCATGACACATAATTATCACTTTTATCCTCTCTTCTGCTTATGTATTTCCAAAGAAGAAGGTAGAATTTAAATTTAGCACAATTACTGCTTGGTAATGGGATTTTGAAACAGAGTATAGGTGGAAATTCTCACATTTACGCATCATTTATTGCTGTTGTGCGAATTGGTTTCCCATCTGGGACACATGAAGTACTTATCTATTTGGAATTTCATTGGAACTGAGAGTGACTTTCTGAACAGTTTCATTATTCATTCACTCATTCATTATTCTGTGTGTTTCTATGACTCAACACCAGCCAGAGGGCGAGTCAGTTAGGAAGTAGTCCAAATACATGACGTTCCATGCGATTGTTCAGGTGCAGATAGTCTGCCAGATTTCTTTCATTTTGGCCGGATGTCCATTACCTTTCACTTTCTGAGGACTATGGTTACCTGGTTCTCAGATCTCTGCAGGGTAAATCCAGACAGCTAGCTAGACTATCTGTCCAATCAGAGTTTTTGTGTTGCACGACTAAAACAACTTTTGAACGAGCGCATGTTCCACCAAAATGAGTTTTTTCCACAGGCAATTTTTTAGCGGCACCAGGGCCTCGTGCAGAGCTTAGTGCAGCCCAGTTTTCTAAGGCACCTGATATCTGGGGGATATCTGGGAATAATGACTGGAAAAGATGGAGGAGAGTGCACACATGACAAGTCCAATAAATTTAGATTAAATGCAGCTTTATTCAATTATTGAACAAGGAAGATAACCGTGGGTACACACACACACACACACACACACACACACGTGTACCAAAAGTGTCTCTATGAACATCAGAATAACTCCTCCTTTATACTTTTCTTCCTGTCCTCACACACTCAGCTTATCTATTTCTGTGATACAGTGTTACCTTCAAACCACTCCTTATTTGTAAGACACTTCTAATAGATGGACACTTTCCGATCTATTCTCAACTGTGGGGTTGGGTTACCTCAAACTAAGCCTTCAGTGGAAGATCCTTAGAATAAATGAAATACAGTTGAAAACCTACATGCTTAAATATTCCACCTATCAGCACAAATAAAACAATCTTTCCACCAAAACAAGTTCCTTCCAGAGGCTATTTTGCCAACTAGCGCTACCCAAGAGGATTGTGATTGGTTTAAAGAAATGCCAATAAACCAGAGCATATTTCTATCCTAACCCAGAAGGCTGTGTGGACTCACCCGACCCTCCTCCACAGCGCTGTAAAGGAAGGTCTGGCAATGTGAGACTAATTAGTAAGGAACTCAATTAGTAGATCTGAGTCAGTTTGGTAACTGTAACATAATGGAGAAAAGTGTATTACTGTCACTCTATTCTCTCATTAACATTTATGTTACTCCGTGTGTGTGTGTGTCGCCTGTCTGTTACACTAATCTGTGTTGTCAGAGGGCCTTGTGTGTGACTCAGTCTCCGTCCACACAGCAGCTCTTACACCACCCTGCAGACATCACAACATCGGATCAAAGCTATTGTCCTGCTCCACTTTCTGAGGCCTCTGCGCTCAAGGCAGCGGTGCGCTAACAACAAAAGAAGGATGTGCCTGAAATAGAAGCGCAGACACACACGTGGCTGCATGCAAATTGGTGCATGCACACAAATTCATATTGTTCATCTCTACACTCCACATTGGGGGAATGAAGACTACAATGTCAACCAAAGCATAAGTGGTGATGGAGTGTCAATCCAGGGAGCAGGGGATGTAAGCATGGAGGACATAATTAGGAAATTATTTGACCAATCTCCTCAATCCTGCAAGTGAAAATCTTGTTTCTTCAAATTAGATTCAATTATTTAAACTGTGGCCTTTTGCCAAAAGCCAACACCACAACAAAAGGTTGGAGTGTTAAGCATTTCAGTTGGACCTTCCTGCACAGTAAATACACCACTTTGTGTCTGTGAAACCAGACCAGCAGAGATATTGACTGTTATCTGATACTGTAATGTTTGGGCTTTTCTCTCTTGGCAGTGATGGGAATTAGATGTAGACGTCTTTGCTACCCATATAGATAAAAATAGACAAAGCAAAAAACAACTCCTACTTTGTGCTGCAAATGCCGCCCAACAATTTCCCTTGGGATACATAAAAAAGTCCATCTTAACCTTTTTTATCTTGTGAGACACACCAGACATCAGAGGCAATCCAAAATGTTTTTTGGAATAAAGGAAACACATAGTTAGTTGCCCTCAATTCTCTATAGCACCTCCAAGAGGATATAAAAGTGATTTCAGAAAGGATGTGAAAATCCCCTACATTTTGAGCACCATGAAATTTAAGAGCTAAGAGGTTGGTATTCTTACTGGTATATATTTTGGGATGTATTTTGTGGCTATAAGCTCAAAATGTGAGCTTAATAACAGGTACGTGACTCTGACTTAGTTCATTGTCTGTAAGTTGACAGTAAGCACTGGTACAAAGCACACAGCTTAAGTGATGGATCAACTTGACTGTAACAAGCAAAGCACTGTAACTGTGGATGAAGTGACCAGCTCTGAGACTTAATATTAGGCACATTAAAAAAAGATACAAATAGTGCATAATAACATGGCTGGTGCCCACACATACTGGCCTACTGTAAGAGAGAAAGACAGGATTCCATCAAACCTGCAATCTAACCTGCAATTTTTTGGTTTGTCTCTGCAAATATGCAATCAAGCAAACACAATGCCTGACAATATTGTCCCTGAGCGGAAACCTGCCAGTGGGCAGCAGTGGCTGTCGTCAGGAGATCATGATGTCCTGAACTGATTTGATGGATTAGCTTATCCAATGCCAGTGATGCTTTTGAATGCAGAACAAGAGGTTAATACATAGTAAACCTCCTTATTAAGCACCACCGACGAGAGAAACGGTCAAAACAACACGACAATCAAAGCAACGCAGAGCTGTTGCCCACTTACCCTAAAATGACAAGGTATCAAGAAAACATAATTATATCATAATTAAAGCCAGCATGATGAAAACAGAGAGAAAGCAGGATGTCAGGCAATAGATGGGAAAAATATAGTGGAGGATAATGCTTAGTGCACTTAATACACAGTCAGTTGTGTAGGGAAATGACATGTATGCATACTGAAATTGACTGTGCTCAGTGATCAGTGAAAATGACTGTCACATCTTATTTTGCCAGTCAAACAGAGAGATAAATCAATTTCCTTAATCGGAAATAAAACATGTGTGCCTGCGTGATCTGAAACGTGAGTGTTACATCCGAGGTGTCTAAACTGACACACACACACATGCACAAACATTTGCAAAGCAAATATTGCATTCCCCTGTACTAGTTGTTGCTTGTCATGTGAAAAAAACAACAGGCTCATTGTCCTCAATACAATCATTACACACTGTAGCAGAGACCTTGAGACTAGTCGAGCAGCTCCATTATATTATTATATTTAAGATTTAACTCTGACATTCCTGGCTAACAGGGGAGTAGTATAAAATTCTGGGACCTGTAGAAAGGCATTTTCTATGGGCCCCTCCCCGCACAGCTGATCATTCTAGCATCTTTTTGGGCCCCCCTCACACTTTTTCCCCACAGTCCGACCCTGCTGGCTAATATCACAATGTGCTGTTCTGGTGGCTGAGCAGTTTGAGTCTATCTTTTCTATCACATTTTAAGGACGGAAATCAATTTAGGGTGTAACAGCCCAGGGGTTTAAAGATCTTTATTTGTGTCTATTACTGTTGCTTTTTCACTATCCTTTATCACTGTAAAGAGTTTTTGGGATTTGTGGTTTAGTAGCAATGAAAGACGAGAGCGGATCATAAAAAATGTCTTTGTGTCCCGCAGCCAACTGCTTAGAGAGAACAGCCAAATCCCGAGAGTTAGTTGGCAGAACAATCGTCCCCTCAAATTGTTTGTCTTTTTGTCAAACCCCTTTACAAAATGTTCTCTGTTTTCCGAGACAGGAGGAAAATCATGGAGATTCCAAAGGGTGCACAGTGAAACTTCTTTGTTTATGCATGCAAGTATCTGTGTGCGTGTGTGCGTGTGGGTATATTTCTGCATGTGTGAGCATCAAACATCAAAGCAGAAATAAAAACAGCTGACAGCTTAAACATTTATAAGCGTGCCAGCAGGGCAAAGCTACATTAGCAATGAGCCTGAGCTAAACCTCAGCTTTTATAGAAAATGGGATAAATTCTGCTAAACCGACACAGCAATCCAACCACAGGGGCCAGTTGGCATAACAAGGAGCCAATTTGGTTAAATGACATTAATTCCGGCTCCCATGATCTGAGTCACCCAACAAACATTCATCTGCAGTCAACGGTTACTTCAGGGAAGATGCACGAGCACTAGCCTATATCCTTCACGTTCTACTTCCTGGATTAATATTAAGTGCAGTGTGCTGCAGGAAATTCCGCCAGATGCATGCATTTTCTGTTTCCTTCCGCTTTCTATGTGTTGAAATTTTAAATGTGATGGATTTATGAGGACTATTGTTGACTACTCCTCAGATTTCTACATGGTAAATTGAGACAGCTAGCAAGACTATTGCCGTTTTTGCCACTGTATGGTATCTACTCGCCTCACCTCGACTCTACTCGCCTTTTTTGGTTTTCCATTACAAAAAAAAAGTCACTGGTACCTGCTATCAGGTACTTTTTGTAGTACTGCCTCAGTCGAGGTTCCAAGCGGGCTGAGGCAATACCAAAAAGTGACGTGAACACCTGCAGACTGCTGATTGGTTGGAAAGAACCGTCACTAAGCGTCATCATTGCTAGCGACAGATGTTTTGCTGCCTACAGGTTCATTAGAAACTAACCTTCTGGCTGTGGCAACACGCCGAGAATCAAAAACAACACACCTTTGACGTTCTGTGTGTGTGTGTGTCGCGTTAGGTCACGGAAGTTTGCTGCTATGACGACCAACCACGGCTCGCCTCATGCATGAGGCGGTACTAATCTGCAATGGAAAGAGGACAGGGAACCGCGGCCTAGTCGAGCAGGTACCATTAATTAATATATATTTGTCCAATCTGAGTTTTCTCTTACACAACTATTTTACAGCGGCTCAGTGCAGTTTAGCTCCGCCCATGACGATTCTGATTGGTTTAAAGAAATGCCATTAAACCAGAGCATGTTTTCCTCCCATCCCGAATGCTATTTGGAGTAGCCAGACCCTCTTTCAGAACGCTTTGGAGCAGGGTCTGGCAAAGTGAGACTGCACGAGCACTGACAGAAAGAGTTTCTTCCAGTTGCTGCTGCTGCAGTTTCTGTGAAACACCAGCGCCTGCTGGGTTGGATGTCTGCCATGATTGCTCTGCAAAAATATTCTCCAGAAATGTTGTGAAATTATCAAAAAGTACTGATATGCAAATGCATTCTCTGCGCATAAGAAATTCTGCAACAAGGACTAGGGAGGGAAAAATGTTAAACTACTAATTCATCTTTAGCTAAATCATAACCTTAACTATACATTAGATAGATAGATAGATAGATAGATAGATAAGAATAAGAACATTATGTAACAGGGAATAACCCTGGGAATACTACTTTGTAACTATTCAGTATTATCTATCACTTTACTGAGGGGGGGAGCATAAAAAAGTAAGTAAAGGTAAGTAATCATAAGATAATGATGAAGCAATAAGTGACTACTTAGTAAGTACTCAGTAATATGTATTACTTTACAATACAGTAGTTGTAACAAAAACAGTATCTAATGTTGAAGTAATAATGGTATAACTGGTAGAAATGACTGCATGTTTATGTGACTTAGACTTCTTTTTATTGATCCTTTTGGGATGACTCCTGCAAGGAAATTGATTTATATTATATTAATATTATAATAATTGGTAGGATAAAAAGATGTTTATGCATGTGTCTGTGAAACATGGTCTAGAAGAAAGTAAACTGTCAGGCTGGTTTGCAGGCTGGTTACATAAGCAGCTTGCGTATTTGAGGTTTTGGTGGTGAATGGGGGAGGTGGAAAAAAGTGAAGCAGAGAGAGTAAAGAGACAGAAGACTCAGGAGAGGGAGAGAAATGGACCTACGTTGACAGCAGACTTTCTAACAGCCTGCCGGCTCTAATACAAACCGTTATGAAACAAACCAAATTGCTCAACTTGCAAAGGAAAAGTCTAAAAATAACTGCCTCGGCTGAATTAGGTTAAGTTAAAAATGTGGAAATCAAACTCACTCGCTGTGTGTTTGTGTGAATGTTATAGACAGACTATAAGTGGTAATGGGACAGCCGGAGTGTGACTCCCTACTAGTTATTATTGTTGAATATGATACTGCATATTAGTACCAAAATAGAACAACGGTTTTTAAGCTTCATCTCTATGGACCCAGAGTTTAAAATCATCCCTCACTATCACTATTGTGCAATCTAGCAAACTGTGCATTGTTTTAGACCTCTGACACAGTTACAGGGACATTTCTTTTTAACATATTACAGACAGAAAATAGCAATTTAAAGAAACATGCTAGCGGCTTTGCATGTTTAAGGCCATGCATTACAAATACCATTTCTTTGTGTTTTTAGTCATGCTGGAGGCAGTGTCTGCCACTTTGGTCCAGGCTAAATATCTCACCAGGGATTGCCATGTAATTGGGTACAGTTTACGGTTTATGACATTTCTGGTTTCCAGAAAATAAAGCCTGATGACTATAGGCTGTATTGTGATTTTAAAGAAGGTCCTTATAGAATACATTCCAATGGCTTTGCTGATCCCTGACTTGTCATTTAGCGGCATCATCAGGTCAAACTTTCACTTTATCCACTACTTTGATTTATGACTAAATCCCTGCAAAATGACATTCCCATAAGCCTGTAGTTTGCCTTTAGTGCTATTTGGAAACATTAGCATGATGAACATAAGATAAGAAGAAGATAAGAAAAACCTTTATTTGTCCCACAGTGGGGAAATTGCGGTACATTACATAGTGTACATTGTATCTGCTAAACATCAGCATGTTAGAGTCTTCAGTGTGAGCATGTTAGCATGCTGCTGTTACATGACAGCACCGCTAAGCCCAAGTACAGTCTAACAGAGCTAGAGTTTAAATAATCAAAGGTGTGACTGGTTTAAGTTCATGTCAATACTGTGGAAAAAATCAACTTGCAGAGCCTAGTCGGCATTATGACTTCCTGTTAGAAGCACTGACATTTAAGCAGCCATTTTCATTCTAATTCACATAATCCTTTAATGCTGTTTAATGAGATGCTTGTGGGATTGTTTACGTCACCAAAGCTTGTGATTTCATAGCTATTGGTCAACTACAGTAATGCTAAAATCTCTGAGCATCTTACAAGCATTTCCGGGCCCTTCCATCAACCCAAGACAGGCAGGGAAGGTGGGAAAATACATTATTCTGTCTATAAAGTTATATAAACATAAACACATGTTCTTTTAGTAACAATTTTATACCTAACATTTGCATTTGGCCCTGTTTTCTAACCCACCATCCGGCTTCTAGACTCTTTTGTAGTCCTTAGTGTATGATCCAATATTCATTTCTGTAGGTATTTTTAAAGTTATTCAAAAGAATGCTAATCAAGCTGTGTGTGTGTGTGTGTGTGTGTGTGTGTGTGTGTGTGTGTGTGTGTGTGTGTGTGTGTGTGTGTGTGTGTGTGTGTGTGTGTGTCTGCGCTTGAATGTACTCAGCTTGTGTGTATGTGAATGCATGACAGACATAGCCTAGAGACCCTGCAGAAATTATGCTACACACACACACACACACACACACACACACACACACACATACATACAGGACACCACAGGCACACACACTCCTATACTCTACTGCTGACTACTGAGACCATGCGAGAGCACGCTAATATGTTGGCATGACAACTGGAGTGGAATATTCGCTTGGCCTAGAAAATATGGCTGTGAAGAAAAGATGAATGAGCAGTGAGACATGAATGAAAAATCAGCCACATTCAGACAGCCTGCTCTTTAATTACAGACCCCACTGTCTTACACAATGTCCTGTCTCATCCTCTCTTTATCAAATAAGTGTCTCACATGGCTGCAGCTGTGTATTAACACAGGTGTATGCACCCACATGAGAGTCAGTGTATGTAATGCTATGGAATATTATATGAGCTAACTGCTCTCCCAGTTTGAGGGTCGTAGGCAGACACTACCGACCCTGCACACTGTAAAGTATATTTCTAACTACTTACTACTGTGTCCACTTACATGTACTTTGGGGTTTGTGTTGTTCTCTCTTCAAATAAAGCCTTACATGTTTCTGTAATTCCACAGAGGTCAGTTGAGATGGCCAAAAGGAATAAAGCCACGTCATGGTGCCATAAAGCACGTTTGAATTTATGATTTAATTCCAGCTGAAAGCCTGCGAAGAGGTTTCTTTTACTGCTGCTCCGCGTGGTCGCATAAAGCATTTAAGAGTTTCCTCAACCCCAAGCACTAATGCTGAGACTCTTGAATCTCAAAGGGGGAGAGCCCAATCAGGAGGTTCATTGCAAGCTCAGGTTCTCTAAACTTTAAAGTTTGACCAAAATACACATGTATTATTAAATGTGATGGATGAGACAAAGTGGCTTGAGCATTAACTGAGTTTTAGCGCTGCTAAAAGAAGAGGTTTAAATTTCTGACTGTGGTTTGAAACCACATGTACAAAATCTCAAAACTCGTAAAGGGGTCAGCAAAATGGCTGAGGTCTAAGTTCCTGCCTTGTTGCCTCCTGACTTCATCACTATGAGAAAACGCCAAGCAGAACAAATGAAATTAAAAAGAGGACTGTCTGACCCCACTGGGCTTATATCAGAGAGATAGAAGAGAGTGGAAAATAACAGAGACTTAGCCGCGGAGGATTTAGACTTTGGATGGTCCTTTATGTCTCTACAAAGACGGCCAAATCCTCTGACATAACAGACGCATCGGCAGAGACAACACATGGTCAATAGATCCCTTATGAGTTGACTGCAGCCCGACCAATCTGCTGTGAACTCAAACCGACACACAGCTGAGTATGAATAAGGTGCATGCAGATGAGATTTGAATCCTGCAGGTGCATGAAGATTCCCTTAAAGGAATCATTTTAGGAACAAAAGCTTATTCTTCACAGAAATTTAGATGAGATAGTCGATACTACTTACATATTTGTCAGTTAGATATGAAGCTAGAGGTGAACCTATTGACTATTGTTTTCGATTAATCTATTGACTATTTGGATTAGTCAGTTAATTCTTTTCTTACCAATTATTAATAACCATTACTTATAATCTTTTAACCATTTTGTATTATAGTATTGTATATTATATACTGTGTCAGTGTCTAAAGTGAATTAATGAAGATGAAAACAAAATATTTATAATATATAATACTTGTGACATCCAGCCTGAAAAATTGGACTTCTCATATAAAGTATGTCTTGGGGTATACGGATGAACTGACTGGATGTTTTTCTCTTAACTGGAGTCTGGGGAACAAAAATAGTCTTGGTTATTTAAATAATGAAGTGATTTAGTCATTAGTAGCTGAAATACTGAGTGTCATATTCAAATTCTGACGTTTATAGCAAACCAAATTTCATGAAAATTGGCTCAGTATTAAACAAGTTCCAATCCATTTTGTAGAGAAGTCTGGATCTCTCAATACACATATTCGTTTACTTGTGCATCTTGACATCTCCAATATGGCGGACATGCAGATGCACGTCGAAACGTGTTATTTACACCGACATACAGAGTGACGTTAATGTAAACCTACATCATTTGATTTTATAATTCTATATGCGCATAAACAAACAACAACTTGAAAATGCGCTGGAAAGCGGGCGGCGGTGCAAAGCAATCAAAGTATTCACGTAATCTGTCACATCGATACATTATTCCAGCCCAAAACATGTTAATTGGTGAGCTTTAGAGGTGCTTAGATTTTTCACCTTTGGATAGAGCCTGACTAGCTTTCCAGCCCTCCAGCCTTAATGCTAAGCTAAGCTAACTGTGTCCTGTGTCCACTTTCAATTTGTGGTACCAAATAAGTGTATTTCTCAAATAACTGTCTGTCAAACTATTCCAATAAAGGACATTTCATTTTCAGTTTCATGTGTGGCATCAAATGCCTCAAGGCCAGCGAGGAGACAGACCTGTCTAGTTTGCTGTTTGTGGGAATCTTGATCTCAGCGTAATGAGCATTTGCTGGTATGTTTGATCCAGAGTCCAGCGCCTCAGGCCGTCCTCGTCTACCTACAGCTGAAGCTTTGGCTCCTGTAAACATATTACAGGACTTTGTTGACTGAGTGTGTGCGTGCATGTTGGAAGGTTAATCACTCCCCCCAATCAATCCAGGCATGAGCCGACAAGCTAAGGGGTTGAGCAGAGGCGCAGTGACCCCATGCTGAGAGGAAAAATGAGAAAGAGTAGAAGGGGGAAATGAGGGACAGAGAGAAAAATTTAATTGCAAAGAAGAAGAGAAGAGAATGACGAATTAAGACGATGACGTCGAAGATAAATCGAGGAGGCAGAGAGATACAGAAGATAGGGAACACAGCAGAGGTGGCTTTAAAAAATGCATGCGTCTCCATTTGGCAGAGAGGAAAAAAAATTGCCAGCCGAGAGAAGGCTGTAGGGGAGAGCATAGTTAGAGCATTAACACTTAGACTGTCTAAAAGATACAATCCTTATCCCTGGAAAAAACAACGGAGGAAGGAAAGTGACGGGTAGGAGAAGAGGAAGCTGCAGAAGTGCCCTGAGGCTGTGCGCTTTCTGCCCCATGATGCCATTTAACAGCTGTTACTTACTGTGAAGCCTCACACACAAACACACACACACACATACGTACAAGCAAATACACAATGCAGACATGTTTACATCTAATTCCTTTTACAGTTTGCTGGAGGCCATTAGGTTAAGTGCTCTCCATTGCAGACTACAGTAGGACCTGATAGTCTGCATAACACACACACACACACACACTCACAGGCAGCTGGAATTGGCCAACTCGCCCTCTAGTGAAACACAAACAGTGTCATGGGGGACATCGTATTTGTGCCACAAATGATCAGTTAGTGGATTCAGTGACCCAGAATATTTCCCAAATTTCCAGCAGGGCTTTCTAACGTTTGACATGCATGCGCAGTGGAGTCCGTCTCTAATCTACCAGGTTAGACTGAGGGAATAATGCAGATATTTAAGTCTCCTCTGGATATCCTGAAAAACAGAGAGCCCTTCCATAATACTAAAACATAATCCTCAAGCAATAATGCACATTAAAGCAGCTCTTGGATTTAAGTAAAAGTGCTTTCAAGCTGAAGAAAACATGAGTGAGCTGAAGGGGAGAATTCGCTGGTACGACTGAAAACTATTTTTGACGAGAGCAGGGTCAGAGAATCCAAAGACATGGTGACTTAAGAATTTAATTTTTAAATTTCAGAAAAAAAAACAACCATGTTCTCATCAACCTTTGGAAGTAGTCATTCTGTTGTTTAACACAGGGCATTTTGAGCTAAGTTAATGTAACAAACAATGCAACATATTGAGCTATAATAAGAAAACAACGGCATCAACACATTGCTATGACGATGCAGATGCAACTTGTCTTTTATTGTCTCTCCGGCACCGCTGCAAGACTCTTTTTTGGGACATGTCTCGCTGTTTGAGCGTCTTCCATTGTCTCCGCAGGACGTCCCACGGCTTGTCCTAACCTTTGTCAGCCATTTCCTTAACAAGTTCCTGATAAATTAAATTCAGAAAGTCTCTCGTCTCCTCGTCCGTCCACTTCCATCTGTCTTTGTTGACATCCGCCATGTGTGCAGACAGAGAGGAAATACTGGGCGGAAATCAACTAAAACTTCTCTTTTTTTGTGGCAGGTTGCAACCATAAAAACAACCATAAAACCATAAAATAAAATAAAAACCTAAAACTTAATCGCAATTCATTATTTATTCGGCAAATAACATTTCCATCAGTGTTTATCACATAAGCTTTATATCGATCAAGAGAAAATCAGATGAGACCGAACTTATTTCATTTGAGTCGATATTCATGAAATTCCATTGAATTTTAGTGTTTCCATAAGGCCTTTTTCCTTCGATATCACTTAGTTTGGATTAAAACGTGTGGATGGAAACATAGCTAGTGTCACTGTTGAGGTAGGTTAATTGGTTGAGTGGAGGAAACAACTATTTCAAAGAAAGCACAACTCATGGTTAAAGGACAATTCCGGTGCAAAATGAACCTAGGGGTTAATAACACGTGTGTACAGAGTTCTCTGGGATATGTTTTCATGCTAATCGAATGTGTCTCTAGCTTGAAACAAGCTAGCGCAAACCACTGATTAGCTTATAACGCAAGTCTTCGGGACAAATAAATTGCTATTTCATACCACTAACAAGGCTCAAAATAACACCAAACTTCCACGCTAGCATAACGAGCATCCCTAAATCTAAACCAAAGCATTGAGAACTTTGTAAGTGTACAGACAGTTAAAAAGAAATGATAGTTTATAAAGACAGTACCGTTGGCATACAAGCAGGTGCCATCTTGGGAAAACAGTCATGACCATTCAAACCCCAAAAGCCGTGCAACAGCTAGCGTTATAAGCTAATCAGCGGTTTGCGCTAGCTTGTTTCAAGCTAGAGACACATTCAATTAGCATGAAAATATATCCAAGAGAACAGTCGACTAGGTACACATGTTATTAACCCCTAGGTTCATTTTGTCACTTTCAATTGTCATTTAAGGAAAGTTCCCAGTTAAATGCTTTGCTTCTGAGATACAAAAGTCACAACTCACTGACCCCACAACGTCCATGTCAGTTACCTAATTTAACACAGATATTTGAGCATAGGACCGATGTTGTTGTTGTCTTATGAGAACAGAAAGGAACAGCTTTAGCTTCCTGATGTGATGCTTTTCAATTGTTAATAGTAGCTAAACCAGCCAAAATCATGTGTAGCCTACTAATGTTCCTGGATGAGGAGAGAAATTCATATCACTGTGTGGTGGGTATTACACCTGGAGGGAAGAATGGCTGATGGCTAGTTTCAGCACAGTAGCATCATTAACATTAAGTAACATTTGTGTCACTGTTGTTTTTGTTTTAAGGCATGATGGCAAAAAAAGGCCACTTTGCTCACTGACAAGCATCCAACATTAGGCAGGTCATCAAAAACTGACATTTTGAAATGCTTAAGAAAGCTTTTTTAAATAAATATCACTGCTCTCTCTTACACACACACACACACACACACACACACTACTAAGAAGGTTGGGTTTCTGCTTGGAGCTTTAAGTGGCATCGAAGCAAAAGCTCTTTCTCTCTGTGCATTACATACATACATGTCTGTATGCTCCCATGGATTGGCCAGCATTGGTTGTCATGGTTATCTGGCCATACTGTCACTATTTCGGTCACCATGGAGCCCAGGCTGGAGCTAATATCCCAGCATCCCTCGCAAAGGTTTTTCAAAGGTGTGTGCCACACCAACCCCACCAGAAACCATCATCAAACATGATTTCCTTCTTGTCTTCACCATCACACCGGCTCCTCCTTTCTCCTCTAATTCCACCTCCATCCGTTTGACTGTTTCCCTCTCACAGTTACAATCCACTCTCCTTTTGCTTGGCTTTGCTTTTCTCACCATCCCCCCTCTCTCTCCTGGTCTCTTATTTCCTCTCCCTCGCATCTCATCTCCATCTTCTCCCTCTCTGTCTCCCTTGATTTCTCATTTTTCTATCTCCAATCTCTCTCCTCCTTCTTCCCTCTCACTCAGCTCTAATAAGCTCGCCTTGCTCATAATAAAGCTGTAAATGCTGCTGTGTAGTTGTGTCCATTTGCTCTTTAATGTGAGCTGAACTAACTTCAACAGCCAGGAAAAATATAATTAATCTTCTCAGAAATAGACCAGTCTGTTTATGTATGTATATTTTCAGTAAAAAATCTCTCAGTGCTTTTCTAAATGAGTATCCATTGCATAAAATCTGATTTGGGAAACATTAACATTGCTTAAGGGCCTCGATTGGTTTTGTGAAAACACATGTGAAAGCACTTTAAACCTCATTAATCTCTGCAAATTCACAAAGGGTTTGTTTGTGTGTTGGTGTGACTCCCTAACGTGTCTCTTTTCCAGGGAAAAAGAGGCAAAGCTGGATATGTGCGACACTGTATTTTTTCATTAAGGCTGCAGTCTACACAGACACTTCAAACCCTGATATTTGCTGACATTTCCTGATGTGGATATTTCACAGAAGGTCACTGACGTGACACTGCATTGGCTCAAACCTGTTAAATTGTTTTAGGCTTAAAACACTCAACTCATCTGGCCAGAAAGTGAAAATACTAACCTGGGTTACAAAGATCATGTACGGTAACAAATAAGAGTTTAAGACTAAATGCAGTCAGCACAGACAGTTAGAAAAGTGGGTATACAGCCTCCCTTTCTTTTCCTTTCTTCCTCCTCATCGCCCAGCTGTGAACGCGCCCTCAGACTCCCGTGGAGCTTCTGGGGAGCTCGGCCAGGCCATAAAGCTGCTCCAGCCTGGAGCACCGGCCAAACTAAAAGCTGCTTAGTGGGACAAAACTCTGGCTGAGTCCCTTAAAGCTGCACTAATCAGAGCTGTTAGAGAAGGAATCGTCACACATATCGCACACAAGATTACAAGGACATCTCAAAACGTGAATGTATAGATGGATAGATATAGATGGATGGATGGATGGATGGGGATGTATACAAGGACAGATGGCTAAATAGAAACAAACAATTGTGAATGTGTGCTTCATTGAAGTGAAAAGACAAATATGTTCTTATGTGGATGTCCCACAGCAACAGATCAGACTTCTTGCATGCCTGAATGCAACAGCTCCATCCGGCACAATTACATCTCAACAAGACAAAGAGCAGGGAAGCTGTTGCATGTCTGAGCATGCGTCTTTTGCAACCATGACGGCAGGCGTCGGCTGTGGATGCAACAAGCCACCCTGGGCACTTTTCGGCGTTGATTGGAGAAAAAGAGTGACAGATAAAGAAAGAGAGAGGCCTTAAAACAGAGAACAAAAGAGCCACAGAGACGGCAAACAAGAGGGCCACTGCGGCCACAGGGGCCTGGATGGCAAATATTACACAACTGCAGCAGTGTCATCCCCTCTGCCCAAACTTGGCAAGCTCCTCTATAGGCCATCAATGTCCTCTGCTTCTCCCAGGAGCCTAACACTTTCTGCACAGCTAGCTAACACATTAGCATGCAGCCCCATCCCCCTGCAAGGGCAACCATCCGCTCACATCATACACAGAAACGCTTCATATACAGCAGCAGCTGGGGATCTGTTGGAAAGACAATCATGATGCTCTAGCTACATTTTGTAGAAGAGGCATTTGGTACTCACATAAACAATGGAACCATCAGACCTGAGTGTCTCCACCAGTAAAGAATAAGTACTTGATCTGTAATGTGTTGATGGGTCCACTGTACACACCCCCCCCCCCTAAAGCCTACCTGACTTTGAACTCAGTGAGCTGTGGCTGTGCTCCCGGTTCAGCACAGTAGATCTGGGGGAAGTAAAACCGGTGCGACTGAAGGTTGATGTCCATGGTGTCCACACACAGCAGAGACACAGCTCAGCCCTGTTTAGCAACTACAAAAATGGGAAAAAGAAAAAACCGCCTGTATTTGTTGCTTTTTTTCCTTTGTCTGTCCTAAATGTCCTCGCTGACACTTTTGCTAAAGGTCAGAGTTCAGTGCCAGACACCCCAGACACCTTCTCCCCAAGTGGTCGCAGGGCTACAGAGCACTACCGTCAGGAAGGCATCCCCCTCTTCTTCTCCTCCTCCGTGTACAGCACATTCAATCACCTCTGCTGCCCAGCACCGAACAGGCACACTAACCTATTTCCCCACTAGCAGCCCCTGTACACTCAGCAGCTGTGAGCACAAGAACAAAGATGAGTCCAGTAAAAGACGCTGCCTCCTACAGACACAAAAAATAATCCTGGTTTGTGGTCAATAATTCATCCTTTAGCAGGTAGAGAAGCAAAATTAGGAAGAAATGAACTGTGGGGCTTAAGAGCAGCCCGGCTTAGCCACATACAGAGGAAACTGAATGGGAAATGAGAGTCCTTTGGCTTTTACGCTTCAGAGACAGAGGAGGGGGGGAAAGAGAGAGAGAGGGATGGAGATAGAGAGAGATTCCCGATGCTGTGAGGCGTTGCCCTCGCACTGGCTCTCCTCTCTGTGTCTCATTGGATTACCTCTTCCTCCCTCCTCCCTCCTCCCTCCTCCCTCCATCCCTCCCATCCTCCCCTCCCAGCTGTGACAAGAACGATGGGCCGCCTCCCCCCTCTCTCTCTCCTTCCTGCTCCTCCGCCTCCCTGCTCTCCTCTCTCGGCAGCCGGATTGGCCTAGGTGAGGATGCGTAAGCCTGCATCTGGGGGGGGGGGCGAGGAGGAGGAGCAACAGATTTTTAATTCATCTGATGGCTTCCGTCTTTTCTCGCATATGATTTGAGGTGGCATGCCGGGCTTGGGTGGAGCTCTGGATGCAACACAATCTCTCTCTCTCTCACACACACACACACACACACACACACAGAGATCCGAAAGCTTTCATTAGCAACAAGGGACACAGGTGGAGAAAAAGCAATAGATCCCTTTGTTGGAAGTTGTGGCTCAATTGGCTTTGGAAAGGGTTAATGTCGATCAGTGAAACATTTGAGCATGCAATGCCAACATTTGCCCCTTTAATATTCCCTTACTCTGTTAACTATATGCATGCAGATTATAAGTCATGTACACTAAGTGGTGTGTGCCTATAATACTAATCTTCTGGGTAGGTTCCACATCACAGCAGCCTGCCAGTAACCAATAAACCCCTTCTATATTTACTGTACATACTTTGACATTTCAGGAAAATATCCCACCCGTGGGCTCTTTCTGCTGTGGTACAGCTCACTCCACTCACACCACCCACCCACCCATCTGTCCTGCTGTGTTTTGCCAGTAGGCAATTTCATTGATGGGACTGGCTATAGAACAGTTGTATGACACGGTTTGCTTTGTGATCGGTGTGGACAATTTGACAGCTATTCAGTACTGTTTACTCGCTTGCTCAATAGTGTTTGGCCACATTTCTTTGTGCCAATAAAATTTCCTCCTTGTTCTTTTTATATCTGTGTGATGCTAGTTCACATATTTGCTAGACCCTGAAAAAAAAACATATTTACTTCAGGCTACATGCAAATGTCTGCTTGCAATGAGTTGCATCATGTAGGCTTCAAGAACAAATGATGCATCATCACAGTTTCACAGCAATTTAAGCACAGCGGATTTGCACTTGTTGGGAGGCTTCTAAGAGACTGATTAAAAAAAAGAATGGCCAAAATTGAAGCTGTGGATTGCTGACTAGTATGGGCCGAGCTTCAAAAATGCTTGATCCTACATTTCCCATATTTCAATTCAAAGCATCTTACGTTAGACTTCCCCTGCCTGTTAAACAGCCTTGTCTTTAAAAGGTCAACGCCCTAGATTGTAACACTTATATTGTGTGCCTGATTGATATGATTGGATTTTACCACTTACATATAAAAATATGAAACAATACTCTATGCCATACATTAAAATACATAAATAGACTTATTTCCACTGTGGTCCCTATACTTATGAAGGAAGGCTAATTAAATAATAAGACAGATCCACGGTAGTCTAAATCAAGAAGACAAACTCTTTATTAACTCCAACATTGTCAACGGCAGTGCATTACAGCTTTACCCCTTACCTTTCACAATAAAAGCCCTTCACTGAGAGGCAACTCAACAAAATACTTTACAGCATGCACATGCACACACATTACAACCCTACAAGTCTTACATAACACTGTCTGGTCTCAATGTAAACCAATGTGGTCATGTGTTGTGCACTTTCATTGCACATCTATAGGCTACTGCCTTAATAATAAATAAAAAAAGTTGAACAGAGAACACATTTTTGATGCTAAAAATCTTGGTTTTCCTATTTTCTTTTATATTGTTACAGAATACACAAGTGTGTTTAAATAAAAGTCATCTTATTGATATTTTTTTTCTCTTGTCTTTATTTGCATATTTAGTATTGACATAATCCAAAAGTAATGAAACTTAAGCAATCATTACTGGGATATTCTTGAAACAAGAAAAATTGCACTGCAAACCAATTGATTTTTTCCCAAGAAGTCCCAAGAGCTGAATATGACACTGAATCCATTGTTAAGAGGGATGTTATTTTGCCATGTATGACTACACTGTAGTTTCAGTATTGTGATTTAAAAGCTACATGAACTTCCATGGTGGTTGGAAGTGTATCCACACAGATTGTACTAGGGCAGTAAAATCAATAAATGCTATTCGTTCATTCTAGTTTGGCACGCCAAGGGCTACATCTCTCTTACTATAACTCACTGATGTTACACTGAGGCAGCACACTGGGCTACAGTTATATTACAGGAATGCATGAATCGTTTCTCTCTATGAAAAGGCAGCAAAAGACATCTCGCTGCCTGAACAGCAACTCCTCTTCACGTCATTCATCCTCTCTCTTTTTCTGTTCACCATCATATTCTAGGTCCTTGGTTTTTATCTAAGCAGGAATGAAAACTGTCACCGTGAGCAGAAAGCAGAAGGGAGTAAAACACAAGAAAAGAACAGGCAGCAGACTGACAGATCAGGGGTCACAGATGGGGAGGAGAGAGCATAAGGGAGGGGGGTTGGAGTGTAAAAAAATGGGAAAACGGAGGGGGATAGAGAATGAGACAGATGGACAGACAGGTAGAGAGAGTTAAATGCCTGGGTAGGATGGAGATAAACCAAATAGAGGGAGGGAGAGAGAGAGAGTCAGAGGGAGGGCAAGAACATGGGGGAGGATAACAGGGGAGTGCTGGAGAGAGAAAGATGGAGGGAGAAAAGAGGAGTACCAGAAGGGTGAAAGGACATCCAGCCTCTACTTACAGTATAACACCCATCCCCCATCTCTCTCTCTCTCTCTCTCTCTCTCTCTCTCTCTCTCTCTCTCTCTCTCTCTCTCAGGTTAGAGTGTGGAAGCAGATTGTGCTCTAATCCTCAAAGCTACACACCTCCGTCTCTGCTGTTTGTGTATTTGACTGTTTATGTGTGTGTGTGTGTTTGAGAGAGAGAGAGAGAGAGAGAGAGAGATAGAGAGAGAGAGAGAGAGAGAGAGAGAGAGAGAGAGAGAGAGAGAGAGAGAGAGATAGAGAGAGCAGCCAAGTGCTACTCTAACAACCTATTAGCACAGCAGGAGAGATGGCCTTCTCTCTGACACACAGCATGACTGACTAAATGTGTGTGTGTGTGTGTGTGTGTGTGTGTGTGTGTGTGTGTGGCAGGGAGGAGAGTAGAGGAGAGGACAGAACAGGAGGATGTAAAGAAGCTTTGGAGTGAAAACGGGTGAATCGCAAGGAAACAGTGACATCAAATGTGGGAAATGCGTGATGTGTAACTACTGTTTGACAGATTAGGTGGCATTCTGTGTTTGGATCCTGAGCTGCTGAATCTTCCTCCATCGCTCTGGTTGACCTTCATCTCATTCGTCAAGTAGTCTACAGGAGATGTATTAAACCTGTAACCATTCAAATTAAGCCTTGCCCGTTGATTGCAATATTTGGTATCTCAAATGAGAGCTTAAATTTAACTCAAGTCCAATCGGACATTGTTGCCTTTACATCACTTCTTGCCCGTTGTAGGATTTTATTGGTTTGGACATCCGCTACCCCACCAGCGGTGGCCACGTGGTTAAGTGATGTTTTATTTTTTCTTAAACTAGAAAAAGTCAAATTCACATTGAAAGGTTCATCATTGAAATTGGTTTTACTTAAAATGGCAAAACCCGAGAAATTTTTAAAATGATGACATATTTTGAGAATCTGAAGTATGAAGTATGAGAGACATTCTTTATTGTTATTTTACTTGTACTCGTTTTGTAAGTATGTTTAATGTCTGATGCATAGCTGTGAGAATGTAGATTAATATTATTTAATTTATTATTATTTTTTATTTTTTTATTTTTATTTTTTATTTGTTTATTATTATTATTTGTTTATTTTTTATTTTATTTATATTTTTTTTGGGTGGAGGTGTGAACCAAGAGTGGCATGGGAAGGGTGGGTGAGGGTAATTTTGTTCCTGTTTATTAAAAATGAAAAACTGAAGGGACATGTATTGTTTGACATATATAACTTGTATTGTGCAATTCCTTCAATAAAAAAAAAAAAAGAAAAAAAAAAAACCTGTAACCATGTCGGGGGTTTGCATCTTTTTGTGAACCCTGAAGAGTATGTTTTATCTGCTAAAGGGGTTTTCTACACAATTTTAACTTTTCCTTTTAGATCCACTACACTAGTCGTATGTGGTGGTTGAAATTGTGCACTTTTTTTTGATTTGTTGATTTAACACTTACACACCCCTAAAATTGGGGATCAAAAGTGGTATGGACTTCCTACACAGTTGACCCAACATAGATGTGAAAACCCGGAAATTAAAGCTGCAAGCACACACTTTGACCTCATGGCAGTTGTTTTTAATCCAATGTGCTGAAGTCAAAACCACAAAGATATGTGTCACTGTCCAAATACATAATAAATAAAGCCACCCAGTCCCATGCCGTTCTGTATAATCCAATCTGATTTCCCAGTCCCTTCATCCGCATAAACACCCATAATCCACCTGTATGGAGTCACGCTAGAATAAAAGTAAGGTAGAGAAAGAAAAGGGATTAAATGAGTGTGGGAGGTGTGACAGAGAGGAGGTTAAAGATCTCTACCGTTTCCTGTCTTCTTGGTTAACTCACAGTAGCTCATCCTCTCAGGCCGGGGGGTCGAATTTCAGCTGCAACCAAATACACACACATGCCCACTGTCTGACTCGCATGAGCCGATCATTTTAATTACACCACACAGCAATGGGAGTTGGCACAGTAGATACAGAGGGGGAAGGGACAGAGCGGGGGTAGAGAGGAGGGAGTGATTTCCCTTTCATTCACAAAGATTTGATTACCTCTCTCTCTCTTACACACACACACACACGCGTCTGTGTGGATCAGCCTCAGCTCTCTGCCTCGTGACGCCTCAGTGTGCATAATTATGACTCACAAACCACACTGCTGTCACCCAGAATGCACTGTGTTATTAAACAGATTCACAACAGAGACAGGACACAGGGCCTTACAACAGACACTGGATGGATGTATCATAGTGTGCAACGTCCTTCTCCATTTTGTGTTGTGTTTGTCCGACTGCATTATGACAAATCTGTTGTCACAGATGTGATGTGGCTGCAGCTTTGTGCACGGGCATCGTGGTGCAATCTGTAAACTACAGCTTCTCCAGAATAAATGTATACACATCCATTAATTGTTTTCATGCAAGCAGAGAAGCAAAACAACAGCTGCTGAACTTTCAGCGCTCATACGTTGTCACAGATTTGTCACAGCATTCTTGTTTCTGGCCCATTAACATAATACGGTTCATAGGGTTTTTTCAGTTTTTTGCAGCTTGCTGTATAAAAAGACTCAACCCTATGGGAATATACTACTGCACTACAGAAGTCGATTTTTTTAGTCTCAAGCAAGACTGCAATCTTTCCTTAACCTTAACCAAGTGCTTTTAACTTGCTTTGAATAACCAAATATGTTATTCATGCCATGTGCAAATATTGGAAAACAAATCTCTATCACTGGAAGTTTTGCAGTTTTGTTGCTCATATTGTATAAATATGCTCACATTAAACATATCCTCATCTACAAAAAAGCAAGTAGTCTGGGTTTCTTTCTAAATGTATTTACTAGTATTTGAAAAAATAGAAGTATATATTTATAATATTTAAGAGACTATGTTTGCATCTGTCGTTGTAGTCTCTAAGCTGTTGTCCTTTACTTTTGATTCATTCTAACTTGCCAACAAGTGCTGTTAACCCCCCCTATCAAAATGATGTACCATTATCTATTTCAGCTGTGTCCCACATGCAAAATCTAATGGTGATCAATAATCAATAGACATAGTCATTATTTGTCAAAACAGCAACCAGCTTTTTAAATGAATAATTATCTTGTAGATAATGCAAGCCACAGTTCAAACTGATATATTCACACCTGCAATTAACAGATGATTGGACACTATTGTGCAGTGGAAACACGCAGTAGACACATCCAGAGGATTTAGCAGATTAGCATTCATTTTAAATCATTTATGTTTGTGACGTCCAATAATCACTCTCTTTTTGCTCTTTTTCCGTCTCCACTAACTCAAAGCACATATTTCCTGTCTGCCTGTGCAACCCGAAGTTACGAGGATAAGTCATGAGTTACAAGTGGGAATCCTGACCCTGTTTTTACACCTAAGTGTTTTCTTTCAAATTGTTAATCAAACTTTTAAAATGAAATAAGGTGAGTTTCAATCAACTGGTTTTGAGCGAATAAACTAGTCAACAGCATAGTTTCATCAAAAGTTAGCGCTATAAGCTACACATGGCTGTAACCAGCCAGTAAACAGACACACACTCCGTACTCTTGTTTGCTAAGAACGCAGTGATCCGACCAACCAGCAGTCTGCAGGTTTCCACGTCACCTTCTGGTATCGCCTCAGCTCGCTTGGAATCTCGACTGAGGTAGTACTAAAAAAAGTACCTGGTAGCAGGTACCAGGGACCTTTTTTCGTAATGGAAAACCAAAAAAGGCGAGTAGAGTCGAGGCGAGTCGAGTAGATACCACGCAGTGGAAAAGCACCACTACAGTGCTATAAGAAACCATACACTCACTTTCACACGTCGGAATTTGATTCTTTCCTAATACATGGGTGCCGATTTGATTTTTATTCATGCGATTCTAGAGTACTGCGATCGATAGTATT
Organism: Etheostoma perlongum; assembly: GCA_026937815.1. Classification (NCBI taxonomy): domain Eukaryota; kingdom Metazoa; phylum Chordata; class Actinopteri; order Perciformes; family Percidae; genus Etheostoma; species Etheostoma perlongum. The sequence goes on from CM049388.1 coordinate 19,560,086, forward strand.
GAGTATTGCGGATTTTCTTTTCCTTCTTCAACAAAACAAAAGGTGAATTATTATTATTAACACTTCTAGGGACATGAGACATTTCTAAAAACTTCTTATCTAAAAAGAATGCACATCACATGTCAGTCAGCCAGTCTGACATTTATTTCTTTTGTAAAGAAGAATATAACATGGATTTTCTGCATTTTCTGCTTTCTGTCTGATTTACTGAAAACGGATATGATGTAGTCACTGTCAGTGGTACCGTATAAAAAAATATATATACTGTATACTGTATATATATATATATATTTTTTTTTTCCTAGGGAAAATAATTCTAAAAAATCATAAAAAATCACAATACATACATATTTATTATTTATTCCACCATCCCTACTTCTGTGCACTTGCATTAGCCTACCAGTGTTTTTGCTTTGTGTCGGCTGTTGTCCTGCATTAATTCAGCACACAGTTACTACTAATGTTGGTATTCTTATAGGTCAAACACACACCACCAACTGCTCCTGTCAATATGCATCAGGCAACAGTGATGATGCCGGCTCGATAAAAGCCCACACTACTTTTAGAGCATAATGAAACACTCAAATGGAGCTAGTGGCATTGGGTTGGAGGCCAGCATGGTTTGGCTCAGGCAGAGTTCATGAAAGGCCTGGGTCAGCCACGAGCAAATGTACAAAGCCGTATTTTAGTTCCAAAATATAATAAAAATAATAATTTATACTGTTTATTGATCCCCAGTGGGGAAACTACAATTTACACTCTGTTAATAATCACTCCACACAGGTCTTAAATACACACACATGGAGAGAAGTACAGTGCCTTCCTCAAGGGCACCTAGCAGTGCACAGGAGGTGGATAGGCACCTGTCCAACTACATACACTCCATACTTTGGTTACGACAAGCCTCCACTTCCCAACCCAACTCCCTACGGACTGAGCCCCTGTCCCTCCAAAGCTAGTTCCCATACCGGGAGTCAAACCCAGGCCACCTGGGTGAAAACTAGGAATCCTAACCAATAGACCATATGGGACTATACCACTTAACATGTAGTACACAAGGCTTCATCTTGGTGTGTCTTAGTCAAGGCGGCATCTACGTCTGTGCAGTTAGTTACAGCGCATCACATGTACAGTCATTTGCATAAACTCACAGTTGATGAAATGATTATAAATGATTTCTTTATGAAATGTCAAATGTGCATTGAGTCAGTTTTATGACAAAGGCGGTAATACAAATGAAAGACCAACTTGCTTAGATAAAATGAGATAATATTAACATTAGAGAACCACCAATGAAATAACTAAATTAAATGATAATACTCCCGCTGCTGACATAGGATTATTCAAGAGCCTTGTGTCGGAAATTGAAATAAGAAACCAGTTAGTCATCTAACTTCAGATCTCTCTGTGAAGAGAGAAACATTTCATTCAGTATAGTCTTATAACAGGACAAAAGTCTCTAACTTAGTAGAAGAAGTGGGGCTTCTCATGCTTGTTTTGTCTCACAAACCCCAAAAAACTCAATTTAATGCTAAACCGAGAAATATAGCTTGAAAAATGACTTAAATTCTTGACCAATAAAACAAGACTCTAGGGCTCTGTACTTTGGTACGACGGCGCTTTGAGCTAACTGAGATCTCTGAGTTATTGGTGTTGTGTCAGACCAGCAGACTAAAGTAGAAAGAGGCTGCTGCCTTTACAGCCTATTAATCAATGAGTGGGAGAGAGGGAGAGATGGTGGAAAAGAAAACTGAAAAGATCAGAGGAATCAGACACTCAGGCTCCATCGAGCCAGGGATCAGTCCTTCCAACCAAATCCAAGACCAGAACCACCAAGCCCTGACTTACTGTCCCAGGATTTCCCCCCAGAGGCCTACAGCACCTTGAACCTCTCCACAGCTGGACATAATGGAAACTAATGTGTCTCATCTTGACTAATGAGAAACAGATACTGACTGTAGCTGTGTTGGTTTCACGGTCTTGACTCCCTGGGTTATTGTAAAAGGATAAGCCCGTTCAAGCATGGTGGTTGGTTTGGTTTTATAGCCACATTCAACATTTAAATTAGCTGATATATGAAATATGGATGTTCATTTTCAGATGAGACTAGTCTGAGTCTCTTTTTCTAGAAGACACCCAGAGGGGACTTTATATGATGTGACACCATATAATCAAAACAAAGGCTGATTTTAAATCTAAACCCTGCCAATGTCCTGTGACTTTTAACCCTTGTGTTGTCCTCCCAGGTCAAAAAGGGACAAAAACTTGACATTATTGTCCATTTATAAGGCTTTTTTTTAGTTTTCACTAACACCTTACTACCGCTAGTGTTACAGTAATTTTTGGAGTTCATGGTCAATAACCCTCGTTTATATATAATTATACCTAATATTTGAGTTAAAAAAGTAGAAATTATTTTGACTAATGGTTAAGATCAGAGGAACGTACAGATGAGTTTAGTCAGTAATGAAAGTGATCAATTGGATTTACAAAGAGTGTTGTAAGGAATCCAGTCCATTTTTTTGTGTAATTTGGTTAAAAAGAAACTCATATTTCAGATATAGACATTTTTTAAAGGGGTCAGATTTGACCCGAGGACAACAGGAGGGTTAAACACTTCTAAATAACTCTGTTCCAGCAGTTCGCCTTGGTGCTGCTGCTTTTTTGACCTAGAGTAGTGCATATTTGAACTGAACTGCAGCTCACAGCTTGGAGATCAATGTTCATTAGATCACAGCACAAAACAAAACAGGAGGCAAAAAATCTATAGTAGGAAAGCAAAGACACACACACACACACAGAGAGAGAGAGAGAGAGAGAGAGAGAGAGAGAGAGAACACAACGGTTCTACCAGACAAACACTGTCACACTACCAACATGTGGACAGAGAGAGGCAGATCCAACCGGACCACACACTGACAAGCACACACACACACACACACACACACACCCATCTGGGCTGCAACACACCATGTGAAGTACTGCCTTGTTGTGGTGAGTCCCAGTCTATGTTGCCACCTACAGAGCACCTCTGTACAGCACAGAATCACTCGTTCTAAATCACAGCTGAGCATCTAAGGGCCTGTCAGACAAAACCTAAAATATTTAGTCTATCGGCTGACAGCCCGTCAGGGCAGTTTAAATCAGTAAAACAAAGCTCCAATGTAGGAGGAAAATATGTCAAAAGTCCATACACAGTAGTTCTAGGCAGTTGTTTTTTAAGTGACAGATTAAAGTCAGTGTGCTTGCATACTAAAACATTTAATTTGAGAGACTACAGTATCGTCCCTTAATGCAATACATAAAGGAAATGGAGGAGCTGCACTCAGCTTGAAAAAATAAATTGTGGATTTTGGTAAAACAGCTCATAGAAAAATACAATCTTTGAAAAATCATTTAGCTGTCTGTTTATAAAGCTTACTTGGTTTGATTTAAGTCTTTGATCATTTTCTGTTAGCTTGTGTACATGGGACACAAACAGTACTATACTGGGAGAATTACGTAGTAGTGCACACAGAGCAATCAGTATGTACTATAAAGTCAGTATGTATTCAGGTGTGTTCCTGGGTTGTACAAGTTATGTTCAAGCCATTTGTCTAATTTACATCATCCTATAGCAGGCTACAGTACATGAGAATAAAGATCCTTGCTCAAAGGCACGTGTCCTCTTATGTGTCCGACACACAGACACTTAGTGAGTTTGAAACTGGACAATATTATCTGTTTTATGCAATACTCTGCTGCTACTATTTATTCATTATTACTGTTCACTGTGTAAATACTGTATCATACAAATTCCTTTAACTATGTAAATATCCTCACTCCTTATATTTCTTTATTTATATTTCTACTCTGATATTTAGATACCCTTGCTACTGTAACACAGAATTTCCATTCGGGGATCTATAAAGTATTTCTGATTCTGATTCTGATGTCAAGCCAGATAAGGTACCATCAATATATAACAGAGAGCTGAACAGTAGAGATAGCAACAGCACAGAGAGAGAGAGAGAGAGAGAGAGAGAGAGAGAGAGAGAGTAAGAGTTAGAGACACTAACCTGACCTATGGCACCCTGACGGCTAAATCCCACTCTGACCCTGGTACACACACACACTCTCACAGATTTCAAAGCCAACAGCCATTAGAGTCAGCTCAGGGTATCCTGTTCATGATGAACCCGTGCCAACTGCTGGGGCCCCACCCACATCTGTGTAGCAACAGGCTCGCAGCTGATTGGCTGCACGGTTGGGTCCTACCAGTAACATTTCACTTTATAGGCCCTTACACACCCAGCCAGTAAAACCAGTGCTTGCATCCCTGAGACAAGTGTCTGGATGCTCTCAGCCGATTGGTCCTCAGCTGAGAAGGTGTGCATGCGCATGTGGGTTCCATCTGTGTGGGTGTACACACATAGGTGTGCTTCTTCACATGAAACGCATGTGGGTGCTTTGTAAATCCAGTGATTCGGATATGTGTCGCAATTAAGTATCATAACGCGTATATAACAATTCTGCACGTGTAGTCTGGTTTCCATGCCAACACCTCTTTTTCCTCTGCAGACAGCCTCCACGTGACACATCACAGAGCGAGCTGATGACAGAGATGTTAGCTGGTTTCATCAAAGCTGTGTGTGTGCTGATCTGAGAGGTCCATATTGTGTCGGCCAACCGGGAACCTGCCTGTCAAAAAACGCGCGTGGTCCTGTGATACACCTTTTGTGCATGCGGTCACATGCACATCACAGGCCTCTGCGTGAAACTGCGCCAGTGAAACGAGCTGTACCCCAAGATGCTTTGGCTTATCTTAGCCTTTAATATCCCATAAAGATGCGCAGTGGGATCACAGCAGTCTGCGCGTTATTGCGCAGAAAACGAGCAACGCATGCTTCTGCTTACCTCATCTTTCCTCTCCTGTCCGTTTATATGAGATGAATAATGTTTTCTGTGTGCTCGGTGTTTTGTCCTTGAGTTGAGTTCTAGTAAAAGGATCCAGGAGCAGCACCTCTGGGTGCTGTAATAAAAGAAAACAGCGATAGTTCCAGCAGCCTGCAGCCGGCTGGGTGTGCAGATGTTGAGGTTGGAAAAGGCGACAGGGTGTGGAAAATCCTGCACGGATGGCCACAGTTTTAAAGGTCTGGCTTTTTTTAAAAACAAGAAATAATAAAAATGTTATCCGGTGTCTTGTCAGGCGGCTGGTGGTTCGGCCGAGGCCATCTCAGAGGGAAGGACGCCGCTGTCCGCAGGACAAGAAGCCGGGCGGAGGGGCTGACAGCGGCTTCTGAGGTGCCATCTTTTCCTCCCTTCAACCACTGGGAGGCTGGAGAGAGAGAGAGAGAGAGAGAGAGAGAGAGAGAGAGAGAGAGGAGAGAGAGAGAGAGAGGGAGGTGGTTTTGCTGCACGGTAGCGCCCTCGGTCTGCAAGCAGCTGCCGTGCTGGCACCGCGCACCGTCTTCTTTGAGAATAAGTTCAAATTTAAATAAAAATGTTTTATTGTCTAAATAACAATAATACACATACTGTACTAAAATTATTTTATCCAGTTGCAAAACAATGAGCAGCTTTACATGAATATTAGTGATATGATTGGATATAAAATACAATGATTACCACAAATAATTTAAGCCTTTAAGACCCTGCAGAAATAGTATTGCATATATTGTATTATAGTGTGTGTGTGTGTGTGTGTGCATTTTCCATTCTTATAACTCTCTTACTGCTAACTTAAAGTAATACTACATGCTGCTGTACATAGTTATGCAGTATTTGGCCCTAATACACACGATACTGTAGCCTTTACTGTAGAAAAGAACAGCCAGCGTGTGTGTGGCACACACACCTGTCAGCAGCTGGATCGACCAGCTAACAGCTGTGTGTGTGTCTGCAGCCAGCTGCTGCCTTCTCTCATGGGGGGGGGGGGGCAGATACATCTCCACTGAGGATCAGTTCACCTGAGGTTTATGTCATTATGAAACACTAGTGTTGTGTGGTTGAAATGACGCATATTTGTGCATATTTTGCAAAAAAAACATCATGGGGCATGAGTCAAGAAAGAACTGGATTAGAAAGATCAGGATTACAAATCAACATGGCATACAATGACATCACAGTCATTTGAGTTTTCATTTTCTCTTCTCCATTGGAAAATACTCTCTTTTTAACTTCCATGTTTTCAGAATTCAGGTTTTCTGGGTGCTCTTTATTGATATTTCATATATATTCTTTAAATGTGTGCAATAGCTACCATTATTATTATTATTATTATTATTATTATTATTATTATTACTATTCACCATTACAACTCCTTAATTATGTAAATACTGTATCATAACATTCCTTTAACTATGTATATACCGTATATATCCACACTCCTTATATTTCTTTATTTATATTTCTGCTTGATGTTTATACTATTTGTGCAACTACAACACAGAGTTTCCCTTCGGGGATCAAGAAAGTATTTCTGTTTCTGTTTCTGTTTCTGATTCTGATTCTGATTCTGATTCGGATATTTGCAAGACGTTAAGTGAGAAGTGACAAATAGGAAGTCACCTTATATCCTGCAGACGTCTTCCTTTGTATTTGGTATAAGCTTGCACAACACAGACCTGCGAACCAAAAAGTATACAATTAAATATATTTTAATGTGTTTAAAAAAATGTTCTTTAGTTTTGAGAATCATAAATACAACTGTTAAGTATACAATTGCACCATTTTATGACAATACAGGTTTATGCCATATCTCAAGTATTAAATCAAACCAGGTGTGTTTTTTTTGGAAAATGTATCAATATTGTATTTTGTATCAATATTGTACTTCATGTTCAATTCATGTTGTAGAATTGACTGAATATGTTTGCAATGTGCCTTTTTGGATGTTTGATATGAATCTTTAACCCTCATGTTGTCCTCATGTTGTCCTCATGTTGTCCTCATGTTAATATAACATGATTGATTCCACCCAACGCTCTTTGGCAAGTACAAATCTCTACTTTCATTCATTTTGGGGCGTCTTATTCAATTTTATAGCATTTGATAAAAACATTGAAGTGGTTCTGAAATAGTATTGAGTAAAAGTTGACATATTCCAGTCTGTGATTATCATCAACATCCATTCCTTTAATTTTAGTCTAAATAATTCCTAATTTCTGCTTTTCTAACTCAAACATTAGGTATAATTTCCTATAAATGAGGTTTATTGACCATAAATTCCAAAAATAACTGTAAAGCTAAAGTTAATAAGTTAGTGTTACGTAGTGTTGAAAATGTTAAAAAAGTGTCAAACTTTGAAAAAAAGCTTCAAAAGTGTTGAAAAAAGGGACAAAAACATAAGAAAAAGTTTTAAAAATATTGAAAAAAACGTCAACAAAAGTGTTGATTTTCAATTTTGACGGGAAGACAACAAAAGGGTTAATACATTTAAAAACATAAAAATCCAGGTGTGGTTGGCCTTCTCACCTCCAGAGGCGCTCCTCATTTCCACTCAGGTCACACCGGGCTGATCTGATCAGGAAAAAGTTGCGCCTGTGCTGTAAAGGAGCTTTTATTTGATTGAGTTGATGTGGATTTCCTAGTGTTACCTTTTTCGGATGACCCTGTTTGGGTCTGGGGTCTTCAACTCCACAGGAGGGCGCTGAGGCTTACATCCCATCAAAGTGAGATATCACTTTTATTTGATTTCCCAAAAAGTCCCAAACTGTTTCTCCATCGTCACTCTGGATGCACATAATCAGTGAAGATAAACCTAATGGAATAAATTAGGGAACTTATACTTTGTTAATTCAGGATTTCATTTTTCACTTTGCTGTTTCATTTGTGTCATGTGCTGCCAGCATGAAGGACAGTATGATGTATGATGTTCACACAATAACAAGACAAACACATTATAGAAATATAGCTGCTCAACAGCAATTTCATACTTTAAAGTCATACTTTAAAGGTATCTTTAAGGGCAGCTAAATGAACAGATGGATTATTACACTTTTTTTAATAAAATTGATTGGGGGAACTGGCAAGACACGGATTAACGATGAATTGAAGCAGCAGAGGCTGTTATACCCTGGTATTCTGGGGTTTCCAAACGGAGCCTTTTAAAGGGTAGATGCACAAGACCAGAGAAAAAAATCAACAAAAAAAACCTTTTTTATTTATACATATTTTTTTTCTTAATCTATTTATATACGGTGTATATATTTATAAATATATATATATGTATGTACAGTATATATATAAATATATGTATGTACAATATATATATATTTTTAATTTATTTACATACAGTATATATATTTATAAATAAATATATGTATGTACAGTATATATATTTTTAATTTATTTACATACAGTATATATATTTATAAATATATATGCATATATATACTGTATATATGTATATATGCATATATTTATTTTTAGTTTATTTATATATATGCATTATTTTAATTTATTACATATATAATAAATTAAAAATAAATTAATATACATATGCATATATTTTTAATTTAATTTAATTAAATTACAAAAGATATGCATATATACAGTATAGATATATATTTATAAATATAAATTCTGTATATAAATAAATAAAATATACATATAAATATATATACTGTGTATATATATATATATATATATATGAATAAAAAACAAAATATATATAAATACATTTTAAAAATATATATGTATACATGTATACAGTATAGACAAACTGGCACCTCCCAAGCTACCAGTCCACACTCTGTACCTGGTCCCCGCAGGAACTTGAACCCTCTGGTTCCTAAAACCAAATCCCCACAGACCGAGTAACTGCCTGTGTGTAACAGGATGTGCTGACTAATCATAGCATAACTTAACAGAGTCCACTTTTAAATCAACATTCACTGTAGTGAACAATGTTACGTTCAGGGAGAGGAAAATGTTGCACCAGGCACAGCTAGCATTTTCCATAAGTCTTCATTTCTGCAACTGAAAAGGTTATGGTACATGAATTTCAGCAATTTCCTGCTCATCAAAATGTTCAGTGGTGTATTTATACCCTGCAGGCACTTTGTGAAGACTGTTCCCATCATCAGAGAACACCTGATTAGGGTGACTGCACCTTTTCTCTCTCTTTCTTGCTCTCCATGGGGCTGATTGGACTGAACAGGAACATGCAGAACATAGTGGAACAGGATCTCTGCTGGGATAGAAACTCTTCATTTAGTCAGGTCAATGAGGTACACACACACACACACACACACAGTGTAATAAAAGGGAAAGTCATCCCATTGGTGATTGTAGTTCTTTTATTGTTTGTCCTGAACTAGAATGAGCCTTTTTTATTGATTCTGGTACACACTGTACTACTTAAAGTGGAACTTTTACTACAAAACAACAGGAAACATCACAGCACACAGGAATGAGACAGACTCAGTGACGTCAAACACAGTCGGTGCTCAACGAAAACTACAGACACATCCTTGATTTACAATCTTCATATATAGAATGACAGATACAACAACAGCAGTCGGTCAGTCAGTGAAACCCTAAGCAGATGTGAGAACTGGATCTATGCCTGCTGTGGTCTTTGAGGAGGCTAAAAATGCATTTAAGCTCTCAAACAGTACTATCCTTTTAATAAAAAGCCTTGCCATAAAACACTATTCACAGTTACTCAAACTTGGAAATATTTTGAAATGCTGTACACATACCCAAAAGCAACGGAGTCAGGATGCACTGAAGAGGTAAATCATGTCACTCATCCCCATTTCAAAATCAGATTCTCTTTTTTTCCAACATAGGAAGAAAGTCTTTATTCACAGTTTCTGTTCAAGTGGTTGATTGAGGCTTTTAATAATTAGTTTGGGCTCGGTAAACTTGATAGCAGGGACTAAAGTGTAGCAAATCTATCTCTACCCTTAGTAACAAATCTGAAAGTACTGGCTGGGTGATTTGAGGGGGCTCTTGTAGCTGGATGTGTCCTGCGCTGTGCTCTGGCTCGTTGTGGTTTTCTGCAGGTTTAAGGTGAAGGACGGGGTCGTCTTCTTTCCCTCTAGCTTGCTGCCCCCCCTTGCCTGAGGGTTGTTAGGTGTGGCCGTGGGCCCGCTGGTAGCAGGCACAGCTGCGGGGGATTTGGCGGTCTCAGAAGATCCAGTCTTTCTTGTGAGGGGGCTCAGATAGATCTGCATAGTCACTAAGTGAATGGTGAAATGAGGTGAGGAGGGTGAGTGAATAGACAAGTGGGGGGAGGCCAGTCAGGACGGAGGTCAGGTTAGGGTTAGAAAAAAACAAAGGTGCAAGGGGTGATGGGAAGGCACACAAGTCATGGTGAGATGTGACATAAAAATATGGATAAAATAACAGCTCAGACACAAGATAGTATAGATAAGTATATTGATAGGGATGACTCCTACCTTTGCAGTGTGTCACCCGCCTTGTCCCTGCACAGAAACAATACAGAGAGGTCCCATTTACTTACATGCAGCAAACAATTCCACTGTCACGCCAGTCGTTCGCTAAATCACTTTTCTTTTTTTCACACAGAGGCTTAATCAGCAGCTGTTTTACATTCCTGCAACGAGGCAGCCAGATACAGCCTGGAAAAAGACAACTGCAGGGAAGCAGGGAGACTGCTCACTTACCGACACTTACTGCAGCCTCCTTGGACTTGCTGCTGTTTTAATGAGAGAGAGAGAGAGAGAGAGAGAGAGAGAGAGAGAGAGAGAGAGAGAGAGAGAGAGAGAGAGAGAGAGAATACAGAAGTGGACACAGGAGAAGGAGAGAGGAACAGAATATGAGACACATTGACACAGAAAGCGAGAACTCAGTTTCAGGTTGACCAAACAGTAAAACATCCTATCTACTGGCCCAGACCAGAGCGTATCGAGACCGAGACAAGACCAAGGCTTTGACCGGTTGAGACCATGTCAAGACCGAGACCAGACCAGTGAGTTGGGCCAAATTTGACCCATTTTCAAAACGTTTGTAAATCAGAAATTTGGGTTTCCTTCAACCAAATTGTAAAAAGAAATGTAATGTGGATGGTTCCTTACAACACTCCTCACAAGTTAAATAACTGATCAGTTCACTACTTTCATTGCATTTGGGGGTTTTATTTAATTTCGTAGCATTTTAATAAAAAAAGATTTAAGAACACTGAAAAAAGTGACAGAAATGTAGGGGGAAAAAAACCAAAATGTCCACAAAAACGCAGAAATAATCGACAAAGACATTGTAAAAAGTGAGAAAGAACTTAAAAACATCAAAAAGTGACAACAAATGTCGGAGAAAGCTTCAAAACAACAACAAAAATGTCCCAAAAACTTGACAAAGTAAGAAGAACTTTGAGAAAAGTGACAAAAGTGTCTTAAGGAGATTTTGACTTCAAATTTTGACCCAGAAAGAGTAAATGTTGGTCAACGGGAAGACAACATGAGGGTTAAATTCCCATAAAAAACACCCACAGAAACCAAATTAAGATCCTTCCTCATTCATCTCTTTTATTGCCATAAGTGTATTGTAATGAAATGCCTTGAAATAATTATCAAAAGGCAGTTGTGGTCTTGACCAGTCTTGAAATTAAATGTAGAGTCCTCTTTATCTGAGATTGAGACAAGACAGAGTAAAGTACAACACTGTCTACTGGCTTTGAGACCATCAAGTTCCTCTGTGGTTTAAGGTGTTTTCACATAAACCAGGATGTCAGAGTTAACCCTTGTGTTGTCCTCCTGGGTCAGTTTTCACCAGAATCACCTTACTAGTTTTACTACTTTTTGGAATTTATGGTCAATAACCTCATTTATATAGAATTATACATACTATTTGAATGAAAGTGATCAGTTGTATTTGCAAAGACTGTTGTATGTAATCCATTCCATTTTTTGTGGTAATTTGGTTAAAAAGAAACGCATATTTCAGATATAAACATTTTCAAAGGGGTCAGATTTGACCCGAGGACAACAGGAGGTTACAAAGAACATTGATTTGATTTAGAACAGCTTCTCACCTTTCCGGAGGTTTCTTACAGGTGGAGGCTGCAGACGTGGGTCGTTTAGCGGTCTTGCATGGACTGTCCTTCACACTACCTGGAGGGCTCTTCACACCACTGGAAGAAAAAAAGAAAAAAAGCTATTACTGTAAGGTCATGGTTCTTCTATTTTTAGGATTTTATTTTAAAATGCATCTAACATACACTGGGGCGGCAGCAGCAGAACGTGTCCCATCCTCCATTGTACTGTAAATGAGACTCCTTAACCATGAAACATGAAACCTCTCATATGTCTTCTCCACCAAGGCAGTTCTGGTGCTGCTTCGGAGTCCGGGCCAAATATCGAACCGGTTCTTTGCTTTTCCAAACAAATAAACCTGGCTCTGGGCCAAGAAAACAGGTTCCAACTCAGCACCAGCACTCAGCGCTGGTCTACAGATAAGACGTCAGGTGCTGGGGGGGGCGGGGTTATCATGAAGTTCAAAAACAAAAACTTCTGGCCGCCATTTTGAAAACAGCAGTCAGCTGTTAACCATAGAGAGCTGTTAATGTTAGCTTTGGACATGGATGGGACACCTGTGGAGGAAACCAACGGTCTGCTGGCTCTCAGGCTGGGGAGGATCCAGCTGGTTCTTAGAGAACTGGCGAGTAGAACCAGCACCGAACTGGCACCAGCACCAGAACCAGAACCAGCACCTGTTTAGCCTTGGTGGAAAAACTCCATGTCCAACAGTGGCACCACTGAGGCACCGAAGAAGTGAATCTTACACAGAGATAAAAAACGTTCATTGTCCAGGCAGAGATGCATTCTGGGAGGTTTATTAATCCAATATCTCAGCATACAAACATTTCACAAAAAGGATCAATGGTGTCTCTAGGCTCCCCCACGGTGTCTCCCTCCCACACACCTGTTCACCTCTGTTTGTAGACTACACCTGGTGGCTGAGGCTGCCTGGTACCTTCAAAACAAAAGCACTAACAGATCCTATAAATAACCCAAATAAAATACTAATGATAAAGAAATTTATGAAGATGTATAATAAAAGCAAAACTGAAATTAAATAAATAAAATATTTAACTGTTATATATAACAAAATAATGAATAGCTCCAACAATGTCAATATTATGAAAGGATTTCAATATTAGTCTTTTTAAAATACTTAAAATTAAAAAAGTGTACTTTGAACACCATCTATTTGAATGTATGTGGTTCAAATTCCTGCCTTCATTTCAAGTTGTGCAAAATATTTCACTGCTATGAATCCGACAGGATTTTATTTTATTAACCCTCCTGTTGTAGTCGGGTCAAATTTCACCCCTTTCCAAAAAGTTTCTATATCAGAAATTTGGGTTTCTATCAAACAAATTGTCCAAAAAAAGTAACGTGGATGGTTCCCAACAACGCTCCTCACAAGTTAAATAAATAATCAGTTTACTACTTTCATTTAATTTGGGTGTTTTTTGTCAATTTTATAGCATTTGGAGAAAAAACAATTGTTAAAAAAACTTCCACGGGACGGGAAGACAACATGAGGGTTAATACATTTTCAACAGTTATTTCATCAGTTATTAGTTACATTTTACATTGGCTATTTAGTTGCTGGTCTAAAAGTATTATGCATTATCATTTTGCTTCTATACAGCTGGTTCAGGCTCAATAAGCACTTTGCTCCCCTACGTTTCGCCCTCACTGGGAAATTATTGTCAAGTAACTTCAGATTCATATCAGTTCCACACGGTCTACATTCTGTGTTCTACATTTCTAAATCACATATATTGAGTGAAACATTACTGTGAAACTTGAGATGATATTGTGTTTTTACAGGTGCAACATGTCAGATGGTGAAATGTGTCTCATGCTTCAGTTTAGACAAATGTCCTTGGAATGACATATTTCTGGAAACAGAATTTAAAAAGTGCTGTGGTTAATGCTTGGCTGCAGACATGTAACTGTGATAATGAACTACTGTGGTGGTCACTGTTCTTAAATCTATCTGATGAATACATGCAAAAGACAATCACTTAAAACAGATATGGCAACAGCCGGGTGGGAAGCAACGAGTGATGAAGAAAAAAGAAGCGGACATCAATGTGAATGAGAGAGAAAGACATCAGAAGGAGAGATGAATGTGTATCGGTGTTTTTAGTCCCCAACGTCTCGCCTTGAAGGCACTAGGACTAGGCAATGGTTAGGTTTAAAACACAATGGATGGGTGATGGGAGGGTTAAGGTTATGGTTATGGTTATGGTTATGGTTAAGGTTATAGTTATGGTTATGGTTATGGTTATGGTTAAGGTTATAGTTATGGTTATGGTTATGGTTAGAGTTAGAGTTAAAACACAATGGATGGGTGATGGGAGGGTTATGGTTAGGGTTATGGTTAAGGTTAAGGTTTAGGTTAAGGTTATGGTTATGGCTAAGGTTATGGTTAGGGTTAAAGTTATGGTTAGGGTTGAGGTTGGGTTAGGGTTAAGGTTAACCCTTGTGTTGGCTTCCCCGTTGACCATGCAACTATTTGTTTTTTTTGCTTCAAAATTAAAAATGAAAACTTTTTTTTCAATGTTTTGGTCGTCTTTTTCAACACTTTTGTTGCTTTCAATTCAATTCAATTTTCAATTTTATTTCTATAGCCCCAAATCACAACAACAGTTATCTCATTGTGCTTTTCATAAAAGAGCAGGTCTAGTCCGGACTCTGGGATGTTATTTACACAAACCCAGCAGTTCCCACTGCCCCATTGCTTTCCTCGATATCCTTTCTCTCCACTTTTTTTTACGTTCTTGCCACGTTTTCCGACGATTTTGAAGCTTTTTCCGACATATTTGTCACTTTTTTCAACGTTTCTTTACCATTTTCTTTTTTCAAATATTATAAAATTTAATGAAAGTAGTGAACTGATCATTTAAATTACTTGTGAAGAGTGTTGTATGGAACCATCAACGTTATTTCTTTTAACGGTTTGGTTGCAAGAAACCCTAATTTCTGATATAGAAATTTGTTGAAAGTGTTAAGGTTAGAGTTATTGTTAGTGTTTAGGTGAAGGTTAAGGTTAAGTTAGGGTAGGGGTTAAGGTTAGAGTTATTGTTAGTGTTAGGGTTATGGTTAAGGTTAAGGTTAAGGTTAAGGTTAAGGTTAAGGTTAAGGTTAAGTTAGGGAAGGGGTTAAGGTTAGGGTTAGGGTTGGGGGCCTTGAAGTCAACGGTCGCAGCACTGCCTGGAAGGAGACGTTGGGGGCTTAAAACACCATCGAGCAAGATGAATTAGTGGAGAGAAAAGATGAGATGAGAGTGGAGAGAAAGCCCCGGCTGTGAATGATGATGATGGCGGTGATGATGATGATGCTTCCCACTTCATCCTAACACTGAACGGACAGCCTTAAGTGAATGGTGATTAACTCTCTCTGTGCCATTATATTAGCACACTCCAGATATAGCAGGAGCACATTAAGGTACCTCGAGAGAAGCAACCGTGCTCTCTGACTAATGCTATCTAATAGCCCCCGTCATTTCAAAGGTAATAGAGGGGAAGAGCGGAGAATGGTTTGCTGCTTTATTGCTTTGAAATAAAGGTGAGTGTACGGGATAATTATTGTGCATCCATGTGCGCTGTTTCTTGAATAATGGAGGGTGTCTGCTGATTGCTTTAGCACATTAGATAATGAGAGCTGAAGCTACGTTGTGAGCTGCTTTACCAGAACTGTATTCCATGAACAGGGCCGTCGGACTGGAGGGTATAAGGGGACTGAGTACCCAGGGCCCTCAAATGAGTTAGTTAACAACCGACAACAACAACAAAAATACTTAAATATACAAAACATTAAAAGTATTTTATGTATCTTATGCAGGTATTAGCCTGTCTTGTGAGATCATTTCCTGTCTGCAGACTGAACAGCATCAACAGCTGCAGCAGCGGCAGTGTTTTACCTGCGGGGTGGTGTTGGGCTGTAGTTCTTGGCTGAGGCGCTTGAGGGCAGCGTGGAGCTCTTCTTCAGGGGGGCCACGCTGGAGAGCACCATGGGCGGTCTGGAGGGCAGAAGTAGAGACACTGGCCGGGCTGTGTAGACACACGCACACAGGGGGGTGAGCATGATGCATGTGTCTTTGTGTACGGCGGATAATAGGGTGAACCTAATGGACTTGGTTTGGGGTCAAAGTAAAGAGTTATCAGGACATGTTTCCTAAACTGGACTAAGAGTCCGACTGACATTAGATTTTTAGAGCTAATTCTGTTATTATTATATAAGTAATCTCATAAGTGATCATCTTTTTCTATGAACTCTCTTGATACAGATACTTTTCAAGTCAAAATGCCCAATATTCCAAAATTTTAGCTTCTCACGTAGCCTAATGGGATTTTCCCACTCTTCTTTGTCTTATATGATCGATATCTTTGAATTTTGGAAGCGTCATTTGGACAAAACAAGCAATTACACTTCTTTCCAGACCGAACAATCAATTGATTGATTGATTACATTTAATCAAGGATTTAATCAAGGAAATAATAAGCAGATCAACAGATAATGTCAATAAACATTATTTACAAGGCATGCATTTTCATTTTTAACTTTAAAATCTTAGTGAGCATCCCTTAGCACCATTTAGACATGAATGTGACAAAGATGTATGCTGAACATACAATGCATAATACATGCCTTAATGTATGTTGACCAACTTGTCACTTATAAATCAATAATATTGCTCAGTCAGACTGTAGCACATAATGATCAGCACTGGATTGTATTTCCTCAGCAAAGCACAGCATCATTGATCCATTCCAAAAGTCAATGTCTTCTCCGATAACAGTAGAGATCATGATGAAAGCTGTTGGGCACATTGACATACCTTAAATCCCCATATTTACTGGCAATAACACACATGCACACATACACACACACAGACACACATACACACTCAGATCTTTGCTGACCTTTAACACCCGACGGTCTCCTAACAGCACCAGAGGCTGCAGCTGCTTGGTGCTCCTCAGATATGTTGAGTCTCTTGAGGACGTCAGCCAGAGCCATCTTCAACAGCTGGATTTCATCTTCCTGCATCTGCATCCTCTGCTCCAGGTAGGTCAGCCGGTCGGCCACGTCCAGGCCACTGGCTGCCGAGCTGCGGTCATCTGAAGGATCGATAGATAGATAAGATAAGATATGATAAGATAAGATAGAGAGGTTTATGCCCAGATTATGTTGTTTCTTAAATATTCAACAACACTACATAACTAATGACATGCTTAACATCCAATGCATCCATTAGCCTCCGAACCATGTCGAAATATCTCCAAATATGCAGATTTCACAGAACAAAACAAAGAGCAAACTCACAAAAACACACAGAGCAACAGTCAGTAAGACTTTGTTTACCAACTGAGGGTGGCAGTGAGATTCCTTACCACACACACACACACACACACACACACACACACACACAAACACATGCATGCATGCACACACACTTAGAAAAATGCCAAGAAGAAATTAATATGCAGTTGACTCATACTGAAACCATACGACCGTTTGGTAGGAGAAAATAAGTCAACTGTCTACTCACATAAGAGACTGCTTGACAAAAGTACTTCCACATCCAAATTTCTGCTAAAACTTGAGCCAAAGTATCATTTTGAAAACTTATTTATGGAATTCTTCCCTAAATGCTCCTTTAAGGCTCATCTAGTTTGGCAACAAGATCAAAACATAATCAGAGAAAGGAATAAGCTCTTTAACTTCGCCTGTGCGTGCCTCTGTAGTGAAAGTCAAGCTAATGAGGTCACAGCACAGCTGGACACAGCAGATCATCCACCCTGTCATTCCACAGCAACGTGTCAACAAAGGTAGCAGAGAACACGTCGAAAACACCACCACTAACACACCATCATTTCTCTTTCAACCACTCTTCTACTCCATTTTTCCTTTTACTGCTACAATCATCAGTCCAACAGAGAGACAGTAGTTCAGAGGTGGGTACCGTGGGGGACACTGGACACTGATGAGTAGTCAGGGTTCCTCTGCTGGCCTGTTGGGCCCTCCTCCACTACACGCAACGTCTTCCTCCTCTTCCTCTCCTCTTGTGAGCAGCACGCTCTCTCGCTTCTCTTTCCTCCTCTGGCTCCAGTCAAGTAGGCCGGCTCTCCCTCCATCTGATTCTGATCCACTGGCTGGTGTCCACTAAGATCTTATCTCCTTTGCTCCACTTATGTCACACACACTCCCAGAGCTGCCTTTCTGGTGTTTTCTCCGCCTCTTTACTACAGTATCTGCAGTATATTTTGATCCTCTCACGTTTCCTTGGTGGTCGCCTGACACACTGTGGGACGCAGTGATGTGTATGACAGAGCTTAAAGCCCTTTTGCTAAGGCTGTGTGCTTATATAAATGTGGGGGTGGGGTTGATAATGCTTCAAAACTCAGTGGTCATCCAATTCAGCCTAAATTGTCTGTGCACGTGTGTGTGCATGTACTTGCATGTGTGTGTGGGTTTGCAGACTACAATGATAATCCCTCAGACTGAGCCTCTTTGACCCCACCCCCACACATAAACCCCATGTCACTATGAGAGATGGAGACACTGGGAGGAAACAACGGAGATAAACCTGATATGTGGCCTGTCCTTGTGTTGAGTTATATAGGCTACAGTGCAGGCAAGTCTGAGCAGCTGGAAAGATGACTTTAGGTAACATTATCAGATAAACATTTGAGAAAAGACAAGTTGTTGCTAAAATACAAATTAAATTAAAGTAATGGTCAAAATAAAATAAAAAATAGTAGCTTGAAAAGTCCAGCCCCTACCACTTGATGTTGTAGTTGAAGTGTGAAAATTAAACAGACCTATACATTGACAGTTCAGCCATATGAAAAAAATATTATTACATCAAGTTTTACACTATTACATCCAGTTTTAAATCAATTGGAATGATGACATTTGGAACAAGATGGATGTTGTTGATGGAGAATTTGATTTCTTGTGACAGGGGTGTGGGAGTAGTTTAAATCTGACAAAAAAGGTTAAGAACCTCTGAATTTAACTGTACTGTGATGAATATAACTTTTCCAGAGTTAGTTTCTATGAAGCCTCAAAACCTACTGTATGTTTTTTCTGAGATGCATGTTAAAACAAATCTTAAAATGGAAGTCTTTGAGAAATGAGTTTTTCCTCCTATCAGAGGTGATCTGCCGTGGGCGAACACTTTCAGTGTCATCATGCGAGCATGCAACCAGCAGTAATCTAGCTCTCATGGAGAGTTGTGGCTCGGTGTAGGCCTGGGATTTTCTGTTTCTCCTCTTGTCCTGGATGTGACAACATCCTCGTGCCACCTCCACACACCCCATATGGGATTAAGATTAGAATAGCACATAATCCCAGTGCTGTAAAAGGGAATTAGCAGCACAGAGCTCAATCTCTGCACTCACTCAGCTAAACAAAGAACAGGCAGGCTCCCTGGACGCCTTTCATGCAAATGTAAACACACAAACACTTGCATTAAGTCTGTCTCTGCACCTGCATCACACATATACATTCACACATGCACACACAGCCAGTTTCAAAATTCATAAGCCTACCATACCTTTTAGTCGAATGAAAATACATGTACTCCGAGAAGCAGAGTGTTTTAATCTCTGCTCCCAGATGGTGTTTCTTGAATGAAGGAACAGCATCTGTCTGCTCATATCAGCACCCTGCATGCTGAAATATACAGGCCATGTGTGCACAAGCAATCTTATTATAAATATATTAGTCCACTGATACTAATATCCCTGAAGGGGAAGGGGCTCCTCAGCCTACGCATATTCATTAACACCCACAGTTTGACTGGGTGCCATGTGATACGTTGGACATGTATATACAGGACAAATGAGGACAAGAAATGTGGCTTTTCATTCACTATATTCATAAGGTTTTTCAACAAGTTGTGAAAAGCTATATAGAGTACAAAGATCAGATTATCTATTTTACTATTTCTGCCTAATTTGGCTGAATAAATAAAAGCTGTTCATATAACCTTTCTCCTTGTTCTGCCTAAACGTGTCTAAATATTTTTTTTATTTTTGTCAGTAGGTTGTGGATGGCTTTATAATTCTAATATAAACCGAATAAATTAAATATATAATATATATATATATATATATATATATATATATATATATATATATATATATATATATATCACAGTTTTTGTAAACCTTATGACTTACACTTCTTATTCTTTTTCTTGTTTTCTGGTCAGAAGCAAATAAATCTTTCAAACCTGAGCAGACTCATACATGTATGCACACCCAGTTTGTGGTAAAATGCAGGAGCTGTGTATATGTCTTCTTTATAACAAGTAAAGATGCATTTCATACAGAACACTTTAAAGGGTCAGTTCTGTTTGGTTACTTGCCCTTCATATCCAGCAGTATAGGTTTTAAGATATTCATCTCTTAGAATTGAACCTTTTAAATGGATTAATGTGGTTTGAGCGTGATTGTATTGGTGTGGAGGTCTGGACCATCTGCATAGTACAGTACAGTACATACCACAGGATGTAAATATGAAATATATTTCATTTGGGTGAGCTGACCCTTTAGCATCTATCTCACTCAGCTGTCTACCTGTCATGAAGTCAGTGTCCGGTGCCAGCAGGCAGTCACTGTTGTAGTTCTCCTTCAGCGAGGGCCTCCTCAGCAGGTCATGGGCCGTCTCCTCCATCCCCAGGCCCTGGTCCACCAGCTCCTCCATGTGTGTGTGTCCCTCCTCTATGCCCGCTGCCATGGCCCTGACAGAGAGTGAGCCTGCTTGCTATGTCTCCTACGCTTCACTGCTGGGTCAATTCACCTTCACTAAACCACCAGCAGCCACCACCCCTCGCTCTCCCGCCCTCCTTCTGTCCTGCGAGGAGTGTGTGCAGGGTACAGGGAGAGGGTGATGTCACTGAGGACAGATTACCTGGTAAGCCATATGAAGCTCAGAGGAGGACAAATAAGAATGTGTGTGAGAGACTGTGTGGACAGGGGTCAGGGAGGCCTGACACAGGGAAACATCTTCACATTAAAGGCCTAACATAACTTCCGGAATGATAAGCTACTGCTTTGAGGAGGAAACGATGAGTAAAAATTACTGATCTGTGTGCTGTGAAAACACACACATACACACACACACACACACACAAACACACAGCAGGGTGGGACCACGCAATTTGCTGTTGCATGCAAAGACGCACAATTACACTCCTAAAAAGAGCTTACATCAGGCTGCCATCCGGCGTGGCCAGCCCCGGTGAACTGTTAGGATGATGAGATTCTGAGATTAGGGAGCAGAACTTGATTAATTATAGTCATCAAGACGACAATAAGCCGGACGTGGTAATTAGACCAACAGAGTAAGACAACAGGAGCAGATGAAAAGCCAGTTAGGCGATTGTGTCCGGGTCTCCCCCAGTGTAAGCTGGCTTTCTGTCTATTTTGCGTTTGCTGGATTGATTCTTTCTTCAGCAGATGCTTCTCTTTGCTGATCTGTCAAAGCTTTCTGGCCACATTGCGGACGTCCTCCATCCCCCAGAATGTAACAAAAAAAAATTGCTTTGGACCACATTTCTTTTTACTGATGTCTCACAAAACCATAATGAAAAATAGTAAAGCATTGGTGTCTGTAGCCATGTGATCTGATGTCATCATGCTGTATGTTAACCTTTCTCATTCTCGCTTCTCTCGTTTTTCTCTTCATTCCCTTCTCTTCACATTTCTCTTTTCTTCTCGCCCAGTCATACTTCCTGTTATGTCTGTATGCTTTTCTCTGTGTGTTTACGGTACCTACGTGGAAATGTATAATAGTTGTGTAGTCTGTGTATCTGTTGTTGATTTTCCCAGAATTACAACTACAGTTTTACTATGATATGATTCATGTTGCTGTTATTAATTATATAGCAATCTCAGGACACAATATGTTGTCCTATTTAACAAGAAAATAAGACACAATATAATAAAAATTGGTTAGATAAACAACAACAGAAGAGAAATGTAATGGAAACAATATATCAATTAAAATAATATAGTAAATTAATAATACATTAATTTGAGTATGGGCTCAAAATCTGTGAATTTAGCTAATTATTGTTGTTATTATTCACGATCTAACTATTAATCTCCATATATAACATACCTGTACATGCCGGTGTGTGTACATTCTTCATTTACTATATCATTATTTTTCTTAATATTCACCTGTGCAGGGCGCCCGTATATAGAGGTTTACTTGACACAGCGGCCTGGGTTCGACTCCGACCTGCTTTGCTGCATGTCATTCACCCCCCCTTTCCTGTCAATAAAGGCCTAGAAATGCCCCAAAAAATAATCTCAAAAACTTGCACAATGTAAAGATATTTCACTACCATGGTTTATTATGAGTATAGGTCCTTGTTCTTATCACAATGGAGTTCTTTACTTGTATTGTATATTTTTATGTTATATTTTCTAATTTGCTTGAATCCTTATGTTGTAGTTACACTATATCTCTCTCTATTTATCTATCCAGCTAATCTCTGTAATGAGACAGAGCGTGGATAGTGTCTACTGGTACTCAAATGAAATGTGAAATAAGTTGTAGCAAGACCATTTTGGGGTAGAAAATTAAATCAAGACAAGAACAAGTACAAAAGTAAATAATTGTGACTAATGTGTTCTTATGGAAAAAAGGCTCCTCGCTGTTTTAAAAGGTTTATCTTTCAGGATGTTCAACAGCATTTCTTGCTTTTTCAAATCAGAGCACACAACATTATGACAAACTGTCATATACTGTATGAAATCTGAACAAGCTAAAAGCTCAACAAACTGTCAATTACATGTATTTTTAAGTAAACAGCCAGAGCCTGAATGCCAACGCAATAAAATCTTATCGGCCACGTGGTTTTAACTGACAGTGAAGGTTTTATCTACACAACCAAGCAGCCAATAGTCTTACGGCAGACTGCTGCACCTGAGAGTTCAAAGTGTGTAGCTAGTTATTTTATTATGGGTCACTAATCGGCTGCTATGGCAGCTGTTATCCCTGTGTAACAAACACTATGGACCTGTGGTGTGTCTGTGTGTGTGTGTCTGTGTGTGCTGGACATTCCTAATGCCCTAAGGTCAGGACGGGGATAAAGGCCAATGACAGATAATGACTCTGCTGACAGAGGACCTGTGGGGAGGCAAACACGGGTGAGGGACAGGAGAAGGTTGGAAGCTCTCTCTTGCTGTAGTAAAAGGACAAGGTGACCATGTACTGCATGGCATTTGGTGCCTCAATGAAAAGGTCAAAGAGGGGTTGACCCGGACCTGTGCATGCCGTCTAACTACTGACCTTCTGTGGAGATTGTAAAGTATATTAACAGTTTCTTGCTGGAGGAACTTTATGGACTTCCTATTAATCACATGCATTGAAAACAACTTCCCTTTTGCCCAGTATAATGTAATATAGCATAGAAAGACACAGCAGGTTTGTATGTACCAAAAAAACAAATATCCAGACAGAATTTTCACAAAAATTTATAAATATTCTTTCAATGAAACATTAAATCAGTAGGGGTGTTATATAATTCTTCCAAAAGATCCAAGAGCTTTTCAGAGAGCATGACAAAGTGACATTTATCTGATACACACATTGCTTCTCTACTCCAAAAATATCTACTTTTTACTGTATACTCCTACCCACCTCCGTTTTATCTAAATATATCAAAATATATGTTGACAATAAGCATCAATACAGACACAGACCACACAGAAAGCAGAATCTCATGGGTTGGGCAGGTGCTTCTGTGTTTTGACTCATGGAGTGAACACACTTCCTGTCTGGCATCAGTACAGGTCACTCAGTGTTTGACCCCTGCCACTGTGGGTACCCATACGTACACAGAAACTGACTCTTCCCGAGTGCTGGCCATGCCTTGTTGTCATAGCAACAAAGGATACAACTGTGTCCTTGCAAAGCTGCTAGGAAACTTACATAAATAATAACATCCAAACTAGTCCGTGCTTTTGTTGCAGGGCTGGCCAGCACATGGGAGGATGACTCATGGTAACGGTTTCTTCATCTCCTTGTCCAGGAAGCTACTGCACCAAAAAATAAAGATGCAAGGAAAGAGAACAAGGAGAGGAATGGGATGTGGCCATGAGACTGTTCCGCACACATAGGATTCCTGCCCTCTAGGGGACGAACACCGTCAATGCACATCTAGGAGAAAGTCAGAGAGAAAGGCAACGGTGGCCAGCTGATGTGGATGGTGGGAGAATCCTCAACTTCCCCTACTCATCATTACATTAAAATTCTTCTCAGCCCACTGGAAACCCTCGAAGTTTTAATCATTTAAAAAAGGGACTGTATGGAAATTATTAGGTTGGGGAAGTACATTTGTCTTTAATTTCATTAAAAAGCAAGGCCCTCCATGATTTTTTTACTTTGGACCCTCCCTGTAACTTAAAAAAATGTATTATCTCCCCTCAAGAGCTTAAAATAATGGCAATTTAAGCATCGCAATATTTCTGCTCCGTCGTCCCTAGTACTTTTCATACAGTCCCTAATGTCTGAGACTTACTGAAACTAACATGGGGCTAGGGTTAGAGAAGAGACCTGAGGAGGTTTTCTACCTGGAGGCCAGAGGACGTCCCCGTCCTGTCTTAGGTGTACGGTCTGTCTCTCCCCTTATAGGACAAATCAATAAAAGCTCAGGTGACCATGTTGCCACGGCGTTCTCCCAAACGTCACACTTAAGGTCAGTCAGGTCAGGCAGGAGAGCCAGAAGTCGTCCGGTCCCACAGGTCTCAGGTCAGATTTGACTTAGTATCTCAAAGGGGAATCAAATCTGACTGGGATCTGCTCTCCCTGTCTGCCAGCGTGTGCTTAGGTCTGGCCCCCCCCACACAACTAAATGATATCAACTAAACAACATTTACATCTCTGTCGACAACCGCCACTCAACCATTTCATTTCTAAACTTATAAATTATAAATAAACAGAAATAATTTCTATCCTGGAGTGTAAAGAAACAGGATATAGTTAATCAATTAGACACATTATTTCCAAATAAGTTAAATCTTAATATATTGTATTGTTGTACTCCATTTAAATATTTTTTCTTACTTTAAATATAATTATTAGATCTTGCAAAAATACTACACTGTGCATTGTCTGTCTGCTTGTTAAAGAGTGCCCGGTGCTTCCTGGGTTCAGATATGTGCACTTCATTAAAAATGGCCTGGAAGGGAGTTCCTCGCTGCCTCTTATCTCCAACCTTAGGTCACATGACGGCATCAAGTCCCTTCATTCTCCTCTCTTTCATTTGGTCAAATCGCAATTAACGCTGTTGTAACTTCAAACTAATTTGAAATAAAAAAAAAGAATGCATATTCTTTTTTTGATTTGTTAAGTTCCTTTTCCCTCCTCTTTCAAAAAATACTAAGTCTAAAAATATATTGCATATGCCATCTTAGGAAATTGACATAATAAAATATTCTTAATAAGGAGAAATTGTAAAGTAGGAGAATATATATTACCTCTTTGAAGAATCTGGGTGTTAATAGAAATACAAAACCCAATTACCAGGATTTGATTTTGTTTTGGGTTAGAAGTCATGCTGCTCAAATAGCGAAAAGTTAAAGATGGCTTTAGAGTGTTGAAAACGTTTTACCACTTATCCAATGTTGAAGAAAAGGGCGTTTGCAGTGTAGGAAAGCAATCAGGTGCGCTTTGTGTTTTAAAAAAAGGAACACACACTCCGACACTACTCGCTTTCTGAGTGACAGTGAAACACTTGCAGGTTAAAAGGCAATGAAGGAGTGTGGCTGAAATCCATCATGACTCAATTAAGTATCGAATGCCCTCCCACGCATTCCCACCCACAACCCCCCCCCATCCAAATACTCGTCTAACATGGTGCTACGTTTGTTCACACAGCGCGTCAGGCCTCCATCCAGATGCCTTTTTCAAATCAAATCACATTAACAGTGTGGATACACACACACACACACACATATATATATATATGTGTGTGTGTGTGTGTGTGTGTGTGTGTGTGTACACTTTATATAAGTATGTCAGAGCTGATTAAAAAATCTAATGGAATGACTAGTAACATATTTATACATACATACATACTGTATATACATACATATACTGTATATACACATATATATACACACACATATATATATATACATATATATATATATATATATATATATATATATATATATATATATATATATATATATATACATATAATAAACATATATAGATGTGCATACAGTGAGGAAAATAAGTATTTGAACACCCTGCTATTTTGCAAGTTCTCCCACTTAGAAATCATGGAGGGGTCTGAAATTATCATCGTAGGTGCATGTCCACTGTGAGAGACATAATCTAAAAAAAACATCCAGAAATCACAATGTATGATTTTTTTAACTATTTGTTTGTATGATACAGCTGCAAATAAGTAATTGAACACCTGAGAAAATCAATGTTAATATTTGGTACAGTAGCCTTTGTTTGCAATTCCAGAGGTCAAACGTTTCCTGTAGTTTTTCACCAGGTTTGACACACTGCAGAAGGGATTTTGGCCCACTCCTCCACACAGATCTTCTCTAGATCAGTCAGGTTTCTGGTGCTGTCGCTGAGAAACACGGAGTTTGAGCTCCCTCCAAAGATTCTCTATTGGGTTTAGGTCTGGAGACTGGCTAGGCCACACCAGAACCTTGATATGCTTCTTCCAGAGCCACTCCTTGGTTATCCTGGCTGTGTGCTTCGGGTCATTGTCATGTTGGAAGACCCAGCCTCGACCCATCTCCAATGCTCTAACTGAGGGAAGGAGGTTGTTCCCCAAAATCTCGCAAAACATGGCCCCGGTCATCCTCTCCTTAATACAGTGCAGTCGCCCTGTCCCATGTGCAGAAAAACACCCCCAAAGCATGATGCTACCCCCCCATGCTTCACAGTAGGGATGGTGATCTTGGGATGGTACTCATCATTCTTCTTCCTCCAAACACGGTTAGTAGAATTATGACCAAAAAGTTCTATTTTGGTCTCATCTGACCACATGACTTTCTCCCATGACTCCTCTGGATCATCCAAATGGTCATTGGCAAACTTAAACTTAAGACGGGCTTTGACATGTGCTGCTTTAAAACGGGGAACCTTCCGTGCCATGCATGATTTCAAACCATGACGTCTTAGTGTATTACCAACAGTAACCATGGAAACGGTGGTCCCAGCTCTTTTCAGGTCATTGACCAGCTCCTCCTGTGTAGTTCTGGGCTGATTTCTCACCTTTCTTAGGATCATTGAGACCCCACGAGGTGAGATCTTGCATGGAGCCCCAGTCTGAGGGAGATTGACAGTCATGTTTAGCTTCTTCCATTTTCTAATGATTGCTCCAACAATGGACCTTTTTTCACCAAGCTGCTTGGCAGTTTCCCTGTAGCCCTTTCCAGTCTTGTGGAGGTGGACAATTTTGTCTCTAGTGTCTTTGGACAGCTCTTTGGTCTTGGCCATGTTAGTAGTTGGATTCTTACTGATTGTATGAAGTGGACAGGTGTCTTTATGCAGCTAACGACCTCAAACAGGTGCATCTAATTTAGGATAATAAATGGAGTGAAGGTGGACATTTTGAAGGCAGACTAACAGGTCTTTGAGGGTCAGACTTCTAGCTGATAGACAGGTGTTCAAATAGTTATTTGCAGCTGTATCATACAAATAAATAGTTAAAAATCATACATTGTGATTTCTGGATTTCTTTTTTAGATCATTTCTCTCACAGTGGACATGCACCTACAATGACAATTTCAGACCCCTCCATGATTTCTAAGTGGGAGAACTTGCAAAATAGCAGGGTGTTATTTTCCTCATTGTATATATATATATATATATATATATATATATATATATATATATGTGTGTGTGTGTTTATCTTCCATGGGATTCAACAGGTTGTGCATCATGTAACATGACAAACACGATGGCGGACTCTTCCACTGGTGAAAGAATAGAAATATACAGTTTGCACTGACAAAAAGCAGCCATGACATCCTCACAGTTTCCTTCTCTACGACACACACGCGCACACACACACACACATATACACACACGATACACAGTTTGTTCCCCCCGGTAAGACATAGCTTTAAAAAAAAGAAGTTGAACATTTGTTGTAATTAAGGAATGGATTAGTGCAATATAATAAAGTGGACGAGGGCAGATGTGCTGACAAGGAGGAGAAGTGTGAGGGAGGAGACGGGACTCTGGGCTGTGTGACATCCTTTGGTTTATCTTCAGGGGGAGGAGAGGGAGGAGGAACATAATTGGTGTGGATGTAGAATTAGAACGGGTAGAACAAAAACATTGTGTTTCAGGATGCAACACGGACAGCTAGAGCACAGCAGATGGAAAGCATGAGAAGTGCACCGTGTTTCTGACCGGTTTAGAGCTGCGACATTGAGTTGATTAATTGATTATCCGATCGACTGGAAATTAATTAACTATTTTTGGTCATCAGAAAGTCATTTCTCAAGCAAAAGTTCCAAAAATGTGCTTGGTCCTGGCTTGTTTAATGTGAAGATTTGATGCTTTTCTTTGTCATACAAGTTGGTTAACTGAACATCTTTGAGTCACATTGGGCTGTGGGAAATTATACAGGCCAATTTCACTATTTTGTGACACTTCTTTGACAAAATGATTAAACAATTATACAAATAATCATTAGTTGTCCAGAGATCATGTTGCAGCTGTCAGTCAGTCAATCTTTTTTCTTGGGATTACACCTGTTCTACCACTTCCTAGTTGTACAGTACAGTGTGTGGTGAGACTAGCTGCCTAAAGCTCTACCTGCAAGTCATAAGGCAAGTCACAGGGAACAGCTGAGGTGAAAAATAATGCTGAAAACAAAGAGAAAACAATGAACGATGTCCGTCGTTTTAATAACCTTCACAGGGCTCAACTCCTCAGTAAGGGACCGTTAGAAGAGCCTCTCTAGAACAAGACTTCTTCAAGCCAGGACTGAGGCTGAGATGAAAGTTTGAACGTGTGTGTGTGTTTCCACTACAAGAGCCATTTTTAGTGTCCTGACCAGAGTTTTAAAAAGCCCTGCTCCAGAGGAAAAATATCTTTCTCACGAACCCCGTTTAGGTACAGTATTTTAGTTCGCGCAAAGCATCACTCGAGATGAAAATGTTTCTGTTAGTGTCAGTGCGCTGTGGCACACAGAAACAAAGGAACGGGTTCCTCTAAAGCTGCTTGTTTGGTTTGATTGCCTGAAAGCCTCCTAAAAAACCATCACACATACCCACATTGATCCATTTAACCACCCTGACAACACTTGCTCTCCCTTCCACACACGCACATACACACAACTGAGACAAACTCAAATCAGGAGAAATAAGATAACACTCCTCCATTAGCTGCACCTTCACCCGGCTGGCTGAACACCGCTAACACTGAGCTGACAGTGCAGGCTTGTGCTCCCCCCCGGAAGCACCTTAGCGTCGGACCATTCCGAGCCATTGGCTTACAAATGGAACAAACATGATTGTTGTGCTAAGATGCTTTGGGAGAAACGCGGCCCTGACAGTAGCCCAGCTTAGCCTGGTGTTCAGAATTCCTGGCAGGCGAGGGGGGCGGGGGTGTATAGACACATACAGGCCTCCATGTAACTTCAGAGAGTTGTGGGCGTGGATAAATCCAAGCTGATGAATGAATTCTCCCACCTTCGTGCTTCCCAACCAGGAAGTATTGGTGCTCTGGCTGAGATGGATGCGTCTGATACATTGGAACCCCTCTGGAGTCAGCTAAAGGGATCTGTGCTTCATAATGTGTCCAACACTTTTTGCTTCATCTGTCCCTCTCCAAAACCCAGCCCCACCCCATCCTTTCCTTTCCCTCTGATCATGACAGTCCCCAGCAGAAAAGACCGGGGTCCCCGTCCCTCCCGGCGCGGGGGGAGCTGTGTTATGATTAATTCACGGGTGCGACGCCTCTTCTACCCTCTACTGCAGGTTCTTCAGGATGCGTCCAAAGCGGAAGTCATAGACATGCCGGCAGAGATACACCAGCTCGGGGTCGACGTCTGTGGGCACACAGCGGTGGGAAGGGGGGGCGAAGTCGGGGCAGCAGGGCACCATGCTGGCGCTGCCAGGTGGGGCGCCTTCGGCACGCCGCTTCACCAAGGCACAAAATCTAAACAAAATAATTAAAAATATAATATATACATAAATTACCAAAAGGTGACACTCTCAGCCCTATTATCTACCAATCAACACAAATCAAATGCATTGTCATGCTTTTGTGCCTATATTTGAAAACGACGAGCAACTGAACAGAAATTGATGAAAATGATGTCTAAGCAAATGCTCGTTGTGTTGCTTCGATTCATTAAGAGTTGCAGTGTCACCAATGTGCGATAAAAAAGTCAGAAAAACAGGCTTCCACCTGAGCTGAGGTGTTAATTGAAAACGAAAAAAAACCCAAACCTTTAAAAAAAAAAAACATTTCCGCTAACGTCTAATGCCTGAGTGTATTCCTGTTTGTGTGTGTACTCACCTACAGTACTGGGCTAGTGGGAGAACGTAGCATCTGTCTTCTATGCAGGCCACACTATTTTCATCCTGATGCCGAGAGGCAAAAATCTCATTCTGAAACCAAGAGTGGGTGTACAATGTCACATCAACAAAAGTGTCTCTATAGTGCTGGCTGAGGGCTGGAGAAATAACAACGCTTTTCTAACGTGAGCACAAAGGAGGCTGTAATTGTTCATGTGCAACAGGACTGTGCTTCTGCGTTTCCAACACACACAATAAACCCTGCTCTACTCGACACATGCTGTAGACATCCGCTATAGAAACATGAGTAGGGTTTCACTTTCTAACAGTGAAATCGCTTGTGCAAGACTGAGGTGGCAGAGATATCATCATTTGGCATTGTGGTTACACTAAAGTGCTACCTAACGTTCAACAGTTCCAGGGCTGCTGAGGGAGAGATAATAAGGTCTCCAGCAGCAGTGACTGTTTCTTCTCCTCCTTCCACATTATTTTCTTACGTATGTCAGGTCACTTACTTATGATGAACGAATAATTAATAATCACAAAATTCTTCCCTTCCCCATTCAAACACATCATACCAAAGTATGACCTATAATATGAAAGCATAAGACAAAAAATATGTAACACAATGTTAAAGAATCAAATGAGTTGTTAAAGGTCGGCTTGTTTACCATCCAGCTTCTTCTATTCACAATGTAATCGTTTATTGCAGCTCATTTTTATTTTTTGTTTTTATTTCCCATCTCGCCATGTTTCATACAGTCAAGCAACACTTAAAACTGCTTGGATGAAATAAAAATAACCTTAAAAAATCTGTAATTGTGAAGAAAAGCCGGATGAAAAAAACATTTTCATAACAATGAGCAGAGTTTTTAAAATGTAGTGGATTTTTTCACACTTTTATGTTAATACTTTTTGATTGGCTTAGTCATTAATAATGAACACAAACAATGGGCCAGAAATAATTGTATGTTTTTTTTTCATTTTAGGTTGATGTGAATGCCAAACACTCTTCCATTTATTGTACACATCTTCACATCAATGTTATTTGTTTTTAATAGGGGACAGTTGGCTCAGTGTGTAGCTGTTTTCCAGCAAATCTGTCCTTTGACCAGTGGACAACATTTAACGGAGCCTCACCTCACAGTGTGTGCTGGGATCTCGGCCTCCCTGTGTGTGCTCAGGTCGGTAGTACCAGAAAAGACTCATCATCAGCTCTCCTGAGGACGCAGATTGAGACACACACAAACACAGGTACAGGTAAAGAATCTTGATCATACAGTATGTACCTTCGTCCATCCACCATATCTATAAATTATTTTCCCTTCTCATCTGCTTTACCTGTTTTGGGGTCCTCCCACAGCGATGATATCTTGGCAACATATGGGAGGGATTTCTTCCTGGGGCCTGATCGTAGCAGCACGGTGTCTCTGACATGTATCACTTCACCGTCCCTCTCCACGCCTTCATAACACTGCCGCAGGGCCGTTTTATCCTCTCCCTGAGACAGACATACACATGCACACCGACAAGGACAGATATAATTCTCATTATGAAGACAAAAAGGAATCTGTCACATGAAGCTGTGTGGTCAAAACACAATTATCTTTTCCCCCTAGAGCAGAATTTTTTCTTCTGTCTGCCAAGCAGCTGCATGGATGCTATGGTTTCTCCCTGCAGGTATTATCAGGTAGAAGAGTACAAGTGAGAAAGCCTCACTAGAGAGCCAACCAGACAAAAAGTTCTCTAATCTCTGGCTCATCTTTTCTACTCAGGGACGCACTCACAAATAACCTACCGCAATAAAGACCTCCCTCTCCGTGGGCATTCCAACGGGCCGCCAGCCGTTGGTGGCCCGTCTGCGGCTGACTCTCTTTTGTTTGGTGCTGCTCAGGCTTGGCAAGGGCGACGGCTGTTTCTGGGCTAGCCGTGTGCGGCCCATTGACAGCGAGCCGTTGGAGGGTTCTTTGCTCTGTGGGCATTCTGTGGCCAACTTTAACCGGGCCTGGGGTTGGTCTAGCCCCGACAAGGGGGTCAGCAGGTGGGGTTTAGTCTGGGTGGAAGTGGGCACGCTGGAGAGAGGGCAGCTGGAGATGGGCAGGGATGGGGGAACCAGAAGGGAGGGGCTGTGGTCACCCTGAGAGGAGGAGTAACCCTCTGGAAAATGAAAGGGTGAAAGTTAACACTTAAAAAACACAAAAAGAACCAATTTGCACTTATAGCTAGACTGTGTCACTTTTTAACTTAATAAGCAATAAATCCGCCTTTTGATCAGTTTAATACACTCCGGTGTTTTGCTGCTACAGCCTTACTTGTGTGGCATGACGAGTAGCTAATGGTAGCTAATGTTAGCAAACTGTATGTTGCAGTTGCTGCTGTAAAGCAAAAGTTACATAAAATTATCAAATTGCATGGTTTCCCTGTTAATAAGCTTAAAAACAACATGCTTCTTTTTATCTTATTTATCAGTGCAACTATATATAAAACAATTGTTACGGAAAATATTACATATGAGCCGAGAGCTCCTTATCAAGGAATATCTAAGTCAGAGCCTCAAGCTATGAACACTTTCAAAGCACTAACCAACAAAAAAGACAACAAAAAACAGAGATGTTCATACGTTGGGCCACAAAACTAACCTGAGGCAAACATTTAACAACAAAGGGCTCTTTAATACCTCGATAACATTGGGATATGGGTTTCTTTCAACAATAACAGCTATACAAAGAGGGCTTAAGATGGCGAATCAAACAAGTGACATACAGTGGGTTGCATACGTTTAAATGCAACCTTTTAAGGACACCAATTTTCTTTTTGAATGAATAATGTATTGTAAATAACTAAATGTTCTTCCTTAAAATACAGGGGGCATAAGTATAAAATACAGTCTACACCCCCCAACAGCAACAACAGCACAAACACTTAACACACCTGATTGGATGGACGTGTGGGCTCAGATTCTTTTAAAACATGGCAGCTCGTTTGGAAACTTCCTCTTCATTGTGTGAATTTAATTTATCGAAATGTGTTTCTGAAAACATTTTGCTGGATGCTCCTGATATGCATAAATTAGCCTAGACCTAAACTTAATGCAAATGAGCAGTGGGCAACGCAATGTCCCATCTATTGAAATTCAGCCGTGCTGCTTACATAGAGTCTATGTAAGCAGCACGTTGTCTATGTCATAGGCAACGAATTGCAATCGTGGAAATGGCGGTCCCTGTGGACATGTACCGTCATTGTCCATATTGTGTCGCAGCTTGCACAGCATCCTCCTCTCTGACACCACCACCAAAGACTCAAGTTGCACCCCGAGGCCACATGATCGTGTTGATTCTGTTGGCGTTGACTGTCTCTGACTCATTTTGTAATTTCCCCTTGCGGGATTAATAAAGTATACATTACTATCATTATCATTATTATTTTGCTGCCCCAGACTGGTAGGACATCCTCAGCTAGTACTGCAGACATTGCGCCTGGCACAGGGTGCCTTGAATCTGTGCAGGGCACGAGGAAAGCTCAATACTATCAAGGCATTCTGAAGCGAAACATACTGCCCAGTGTCAGAAAGCTCAGTCTCAGTCACAGGTCAGGGCTCCTCCAACAGGATAATGACCCAAAATACAGCGAAAACACCCACAATGGATTAGAACATACAGTGGCTCGAGAGAGTTTACACCCCCATGCTAAAGGTGATTAAAAAGAGGAATAAAAAAACATATTTTGGAAATTGATCTTAATGCCTTAATTAAAAAAAAATTAGGAAAATCCAACCATTTAAGCACACCAATTTTCTTTATGAATGAATAATGTATTGTAAATAAATACATGTTAAAATACAGGGGGCATAAGTATACACCCCCCTATGTTAAATTCCCATAGAGGCCCATTTTTATTTTTAAAGGCCAGTTATTACATGGATCAGGATACTATGCATCCTGAATAAAGTTCCCTTGACCTTTGGAATTAAAATAGCACCCTCCCCCACATCATCACATACTCTTCACCATACATAGAGATGCACAGTATCCTGGATCCATGTAATAACTGGCCTTTAATAATAAAAACCTGCCTGCCTCTATGGGAATTTAACATAGGGGGTGTATACTTATGCCTCTGTATTTTAAGGAAGAACATTTATTTATTTACAATACATTATTCATAAAAAGGTTGGATTTTCCTACATTTTTTAAATTAAGGCATTAAGATCAATTTCCAAAAGATGTTATTTTATGTTTTTTTTATTCCTCTTTTTAATCAACTTCAGCATGGGGGTGTAAACTTATGCAAGCCACTGTAATAATGAACTTGGCATCAGTGGGGGAAAATACACAACCTGCTCCAGATCTTATTGAAATTGCTAAATGACCAGGTTGCTTTGACAGTCTCAGTGATAGTTGTCTATTTTTAGTCAGCTCAAATTCTTCTCAATCATCTATCATCTAACTATTAGAGGATGGATACCCGACCCGAGCCCGACGGGACCCGACGGTACCCGACGGGTCGGGCCGGGTTCGGACAGATTTTTAGAAAGGATGCTCGGGTTCGGGTCGGGCTCGGTCACATCAGCGCGATAAGGCATTGAACATTTTAACAGCTTATTATGTAGGTAACCAATGGGCCTGTTTCACCTGATGCAAATGTTCGTTTTTGGATTAAAATAAATGTCAAATATTACCCTAACATCCGTCTTCCTGTGTGCGGAAATTTGTTAAACTACCTGTGACAACGAAAGACGTGCGTATTAAGCTACATGTGGCAGCGCAACGATGGAAGATTTTAAAACTATTGAAAACGAAGGAAAGTCAGCTGTGCATTGATGCGCTCATCTGTTGACATTTCCGAATGCCTTCCTACAATTGCTTAATAAAAGCGGCTTTCCACACAAACAAACGTACATGTGTCATTAGTATGAGAAACAAATGCGATTTTAACTGTGTCGGGCTCGGGTCGGGCTCGGACAGAAATATCTTAATGCCTGTCGGGCTCGGGTCGGGTTCGGTTACTGCTCTGTCGGACGCGGGCCGGGCTCGGACAGAAAAGTCCGGCCCGATCCGCACTCTACTAACTATCTCCTTTGTCAATTCACCTGTTTTGATGCTGTGCGTGCATCCAGTGCATCCTGTGCTGAAAGAACAACCCCTGCTGGTGACAGGAGGCATGGCTCTGTAGGTGTAGCCACTGATCCCGCAGGCGTCACTGTAACAGGGCGAAGCCACCGAGTTGTAGTAAGCGGGGTGGGCCATCCCCCGAGCTGTGGGACACCCGTGGACCCAGCAGCTTGGAGCCGGTCATCCGATTAGGGCACAAACTGGAGGGGGCAAAGTTCAGAGGTTGTGAGGCCAGGCTTGCTGACGTTGTTCCAGTGTGTGGCGGGTGGGCGATATGAACGTAGTAGCTGGAGAAGCAGTGGTCGGCCGTGCAGAGGCAAGGGTGCGGGCTGAGGGTCAGAGCTGTGTGCGGGTGGGAATGTGTCAGGGACGGTGAGGTTACAAGGCACTCACGCTTCACGGGGGTCATGGCTGAGTTAAGTGGCTGATCATCCGATTCTCTGTAGGGCTGCTGGCCCAGAAAGAAGGCCAGGCTGTGGCAGTATTCCACCGAGCCCTCTGGGGGACAGCAGTAGTATGGGCTCAGTTCGGTCTCCAGCTGCTCTTCCTTCACTTGCTTTAAGGGGTACCCTAGCATGCTTCGGGACTGGTAGCCGGGTTTGGTCAGTCGATGGGTGCAGCCGCCGGTCTCCCACTCCACTTTGGGTTCAAAGTCTGCCTTCCTCTTGCAGGCCGTGCAGCCGCTGTGCAGGGGGGGGACCTTTCTTCTCTTCAGCTTTTGCGACTGCCCCTTGTGTTTGAGTTGGCCCCTGGAGTGCTGTTTGGGGGTTGAGACCACAGCAGGAGCCTTGCAGTCTGATGTGACAGTAGCTGTAGGTGCTGCCTTTACTCTCTGTTTACTGGTAGCAGACACGCTGGTTAACTTCAGCAGGGCTGCAGCGTTGAGTCCAGCCAATCTTCTGGGGGCGGGGGCATCCAGACTCTCCTGACTCATCCCCCCGCTCTCTGCTCGGTTGGCTTTGGCCTTCTTGACCCGCTTTGTGTTTTGGCACAGTTTGTGAGATATGGAGGCTTTACTGATGTTTCCTTGTGTGGCCTTCAGACCTCCAGGGACACCACTCCTGGTTGGATTTGTATCCAGGGATATCCCTCCATTTGGGGGCTCTTCCTGTCTCCTGGCCTGTTTAGCTGCCGCCTGTGTGTCAGTAGCTCTTTCAAGCAGTAGACTGTTCACTGCCTCAGCATTGAGAGAGGCCAGCCTGCGCTTGCGAGGTTGTGGGACATGAATACACTCACCATCATCTGGGCTTTTTGACTTTAATCTGGTTTTTGGTAATGACTCAGCCTCTTTCCTTTTACTGCTTTTACCTTTTTTGGGTTTGGGTTTGAGAGATAAATGTCGACGTGCATCCTTTCGCACCCTTTCTTTAGAACTCTCCTGTTCACGGAGGCTTTCCTCCAATCTGGTAAGGAGGACGTGACAGCTGAGTCCCTCCCCATCTGAACTCCCAGCCCTACCGCGCAAAGGATAGGACTTCCTGTCCCGTTTCTTGACACGCCTTCGGTCAAGTTTTCTGTTCTGATCTGATTTTTCTGTCTTCCCTCTTTTGTCATTCACCCTGTTGGCCATGACTTTCCTTTGTTTGACGATCTCACTTATCTTCTTCGTCCTCCCGAATCGAAGTGAGCGCTCAGGCCAGGCGTCGCCCATAGTGCCACCATGTGGCCAAAGAGGACAGTTGTCCCACGACTCAGCGCTGCTGTCGTTCTGCTTGGGGGAACCCTTCTGCCTTGCGTGAGTCATCACATGCTTCTCCGCGGGGCCTAGGGATAAGACACCGACAAGTGGTCAAAATCTCAAGTTTGTCCTACTTTCACCATGTCCACAGAATAACCAGTGATCTGTACAGTAGTTCAAGTTACTTACAAACAAAGCTATTAATTAGACCCATAAAGAGCTGGTTCAGCCCTAAACATGGTGAACATATCATCACATATTCATAGCTTTGGTTTCTTTTTGTCACACAAAAGAAGACAGGATCCATGGTCAGGGCAGACACTCAGTCACAAAAAAAAAAAAGCAAGCAAGAAACAACAAGACACGCGTCTCAAAAATATCAACTGTCTTACATAAGCCGTGCAGTTTAGACACAAACACAACAACAGCCTCTGATGCAATACATAAAGAATGAATCCGTTCCGCCGATGGTTTTGTGATCAGACCGAACTGATCTGATCATTTGGCGAGCTCTCAGCCATTGTATACCCGTTCATGATCCTCTCATTATAAGGGGTCTGTGTGTGTGTTTATGTAGCATAGAAGAAACTCATGCACTCTGTCATTCATTCACTGCTTTATCACCTAGTGTGCACACAGCATGCAAATAACAGCTTGTTAAAGCCAATTGTTTAGTCTGTAATGTGAAAGGAAAATGTTAAAAAGGACCTTGCTACAATATTAAGCTGAACTAAGGAAAATAAGACACATAAACAAGCCAGCTATATGCCTATTTAACCCTTGTGTGTCCTTCCGTCAAAATTGAAAATCAACACTTTTTATTTTCAAACGTTTTTAACGCTCTTACTTTTTTTCTCTTACAGTTATTTTTGGAATTTATGGTCAATAAACATCATTTATAGGAAATTATACCTAATGTTTGAGTTAGAAAAGAAGACATTTAAAATTAAAGGAATGTATGTTGATGGATAATCACAGACTGGAATATGTCAACTTTTACTCAATACTCTATGTTTAATACAACTTTTTCAAATGCTATAAAATTGAATAAGACGCCCCAAAATGAATGAAAGTAGAGATTTGTACTTGCCAAAGAGCGTTGGGTGGAATCAATCATGTTATTTTGGGGTAGGTAAAAAGAACATTGATATAGGAAAACAGGTCAATTTGACCTGAGGACAACATGAGGGTTAAACCAGGAGAAATTATTGGTGAAAAGCCATATCTAAAGTTACTGTCTGCCTAATAAGATGGATAAACTTGCAGAGGACTCCCTACATCAAATACATTTTCCAACATTCAGCTTTCTTTTTGTAAAATGAAGAGTTTTTTTACCAACTCACATGAGCTTCTTGTCCTACCCCATTACTCTCCATAATTAGCTATAATCGGTTAATGAAATCTGCTCTTAAAGAGGAGCTGCACAATAAATTACATTTTTTCCCAATAAACACAATTACATAGATTCTTGAGAGCATATGATGTTTATACAGTTGATTTTTGACAACAAACTTGTAGTCAAAAGACTTTTTAACTCAAGACTAGCTTGTACATGTCTGTTGGGTTATGACTTTGGTTTAACCGAATTCTGTGGCCCCCATCTATTGTTATAAGCTTTATATCATAGTAATGGCATAGCTATCAGTTTATCACCAGGGGGAAAAAATCAGCCATCCCACGTCTCATCACAGTAAGCCTTTTAATTCTGTATGGAGCTGTGCTACAAGAATTACAGGCATGGCTGTGTGAGGCTCTGAGGGGGCCCGTGCTTGATGCAGATTCCTCTGTAGTCTAAACTCAATCAAGACCAGAGATTTTGGCCCAACTGACGCCTCATATCCACAAGATTTTTCAAACATGTTGGATTTTGCCTGACTGTGCTTGTGCAGTGTGAAGGCGGTCCAAGACTGGAGTATCACAGTGATCCTGGCCGTAACCAATATGGGTGTAGCTCCAGGGTTAATGAAAATGAAGTACAACTAAAACTCCCATTTCTATAGCGTTTCCCAAAGGAAGGAACAGAATTTAATTTAGCAACAAACACATCGCTACATATCACGAAAGAGACTTGATTTTTTGTGTTAGTTGAAAGAGAGAGTAGAAAACTAGACTTTTAAAATGTCATTCTTTTTAGTTGTGCCTTTTATGTTTAATTAAATGTTTAATTTGTTCAATAAAAGAATGGTAGAAAAATGATTTCCTTACTTTTAAATTATTTTAGCAGTATACTGAAAGCAGCAGAAAGGAAGTAACATTGTTATTGCGATGTTCAACAACGTTATGCATATTGTACATTTTTCTCATAGCACAGCTCTACTTTGTAAGACTTTTTGGGAGCATGTTAATAAATGACAACACTGGGTAGTGTGCGATCGCTCATCATCTTAGTCCTGACACAGGACGCAGTCTCGGCTGGGCTTCTCACGATGTAATCCGTTTCGCAGCGTGGCCTTGCCTGCTAATACTGAAATTCAATACTAGAATGACAAAAGTCAGATGTGTTTCACTTCATACTCCGAATTCCAGAAAAAAAAACAATTTAATATCTGTCCTAGAATCTCACAGATGGATGATTTTAATTACCTCAATAATCAAAGTCTGGATGAAGTCTGTATGACTGTATGTTTGTATGTTTCTTTAAAGCCACTCTCACATCTAACCACTAACTCTGATACTGAGCTTTTTATCATAATTTCTTTCTTTTTTTAAATCACAAAGATTATTTTCCAGCAGCAGTAGCGGGTTACTGCTGAGAAGTGTAGGTGGGGAAACACTGGAGGGAACAACCTGTGAGATATTATCTCATGTGGCAGCGTTCTGGCCCGAATGGCAGATAAGCTCTTTAAAACACAGTTAGGCCTGGCGATCATCAGGAAGTAATCTTACATTTACAGGAAGATCAATGACCTTGCACTCCGTCTCTAATTGGTTAGAAAACAGATCATCAGCTACTTTCAGAGCATCAAACACCGGGCACACCAGGACACCTCACAAGACTCTGGAGACCATGTGTGTAAAACAGCAGCAAAGTTGGGTTTAAAGGTCCCCTGCCACACAAAACCCTTTTTACTTGCATCTTTTGAAATATGTTAGATCCGTGTGTGTGTGTGTGTGTGTGTGTGTGTGTGTGTGTGTGTGTGTGTGTGTGTGTGTGTGTTATGTGGTGAATGTGAAGATGAACTGCTACCTCCTATGTCACCTCTAGCCACTAAAAAGAAGGAGAAATCAGACCAATTAGCTGGTCAGTCTGACGACATGTTGCCTGACTTCATTAATATTCATGAGCTGGGTAAAGGATGCTGATAGCCAGCCTCTCATTGGGTAGCTGTTAGCCAATCAGAGTCAAGCAGCTTAGCTCATTGAATATTAATGAGAACTGGCCCAAATGAAGCTGAGTGTTCCTGCAGGCTTTCTATACCACGCTAGAATGGTTTGAAACAAGGTAACCAAGGTAACCAAGTTACAGAGTCCGTGGTAGAACTTCAGATATTACCACAACATAATGTAACACATGTGGCAGGGCACCTTTAAATAATAATTGCAGATTCAGCTAAAGCAACCATTTAAACAAACTAGAAATGTTTCATGCACTAGGCTCCAAATTCAACTACAAGCATGCTTGAAATATCAATATCACAATAGTCCTTTATAAAATAAATACTATACACCCAGCAGACAAAGCACCTAATGTCACTAATATCAAAAGGAAGTTACCACTGAGGACACATGTTCAATTCTCAATTCCATATTATAACAATACAATGGTGATAAGAGATCAAAATGCCACACATTAATAATGCAAGAAAGCATCAAACCAAAAAGAATGGCATACAATTGAGTCACTTTAGGAATATTACATGAATGTATAGTATTTGCAATAACAGGTCAATATTAAGCAAAGTGGATCGCAAACTATAGGTCCTCAGTAGGTTTGAATGCTTGATTTTAACTTTATTAGACAGTTTTCCTTTACTTTAGGTCCCATTTTCAGGGTAATAAATAATTTTTAGGCTAGGATTTAAAATAGTTTATAATTAATAACAAATAAGGGTTTTAATATTTGGGTTGATCCCTATAATATGGTAGGTTGAAGCAGGTGTCAAACTATTCCTTAATGTATTTATTGTGTTTATTTGTGGTTGTAATTATATTTCACTGTGTCAAAAAAATTCACTTAATCACTTAAAAATGCTTTTATATCGGTTTACAACTACACTATAGTGTGTTATAAACTCTTTTCTCTAAGTACCCACCCGTGTTACTGTATTATTTGGAATCCTCACCATGACTTAAGTTAAAAACTGCAATACCCCTCCCCTCAATATCTCAAAATAATACATGTATGGCAAACATAACTACACAATGAAAAGAATATACTTGTTATTTCTGCTGTTAGACTTTAGCACCGCAATATTTTAGCCGCAGAATGAATAAAATAAATATCACTCTTAAATGTGTAACAGTGCAACAACAACAACGGCAACCCTGATCATCACACTGCCAAGGTGCTCTTGAGCAAGGCAACGAACCCCCCACGGCTCAAGGGGGGCCTTTTCAAGGGCAGCCCCCCCCACTCTGACATCTCTCCATTTAGTGCATGCATGTGTGTGTAATTCATGCCTGTGTGTAATGTGTGTAATAACAACAGAGTGAAAACATTGTAATTTCCCCTTGTGGGACTATTAAAGTATACATTTTTATTATTATTATTATTAAATACCCTCACTTGAGGAAACATTATAAATACATACCCTCCCTCTTTTCTACCACCCTCCCCTTTGTAATAATTTCCATACAGTTCCCAATTTGTAGATTTTATAGAGAACTACTGAGTACCTTCAATTAAGACAAATCTGAGAGGGACATATTTACTTTTTTGTGGAACTGCTCACAACCCAAGTCCACTCTAATTCCATTACTTATGATAAGAGGTCAGGTGTAGAACTGGCTTCATTGCAAAGTGTTAAAGCACATTATGAAACCAGTAAGCAACATGAAATTCACCTGGCCGAAAACAAGTCCAACTCTGCTCCAGATCACGTGATACTGGCTGTGCATGCTTCAATCGTAACCTCATCAGCCAATATGACACCTGTAATTAACACCTCATCCACTTGGTTTTGAAATGCTCCTCCTTTCAACTTTCAGGTAGAGACAGAACACCTGCAAAACACACACACATCCAAAATAATAAGGCAGCTGGGTAACGTGGTCCAGTGGATCAGGGGCTCTTATTTTCCATTTCCCATGTCACAGCTGTGACGGGCAGCTCCAACACGAGGCGCGGGCATGTTGACGTTTATCAAGAAGAGATCAAATACTACAAGAATTTCAAACATTAGGTCACTGT
The DNA here is from genome assembly GCA_026937815.1 of Etheostoma perlongum. Classification (NCBI taxonomy): domain Eukaryota; kingdom Metazoa; phylum Chordata; class Actinopteri; order Perciformes; family Percidae; genus Etheostoma; species Etheostoma perlongum. The sequence goes on from CM049388.1 coordinate 19,602,724, forward strand.
CTTTTTTCTTTTTTTTGCACCGAAGCCTTGATCTTGATCTACAAAAGCATCCGCTGAGATCTCGAGAAAGGCATAGCCTACCTTAATGCATGTGTATTACATGCGTATGGTACACAGCCATGGTACAGTGGCCAAGCAATACAGTAGGATGGGATACAGTACAGCCTGACGTAGCTTGCCCATCTGAAGTAGCCAGCCAGGCTCTAAATATGGGCTGGAGAGGGGAGGGGGGCTACCCGAATACACACACACACACACACACACGAAAAAAGGGCAGTCACCCCTCTAGATCACATTTACTAACCGGATTCCTTATTACCGACACGGTGGCTGTTGTGATCCCAGCCCGAGTTGAGACCTGGGAGGGTACGGCACGTAGCAGCAGCCCCGTGTATCGCTTCTGGTGCACGAAGCGAAAAATGGGCTGTGCGCTCCTCTGTGGACGGCTCGGCGGTCGGAGCAACTTCACGCATTCAGGGCGAAATAGCAACAGAAAGCATCGAGCTGGTAACTTACGGGTCGCCGACACACTTCCTCCTGCTAGTCGGGAACCGTCGAGCCAATCTGCGGGTAAAGGGGGTGGAGGGGGGGGGGGGAGCCGCCGGACTGGTGCGATGGCAGTGCTCAGCTCCGTAACTGGGAGAGCTGGGGAGGAGTGGAGAGGACGGTCGGTGGCGCTGCGTGCGAGACGTACGTGTGTGTGTGTGTGTGTGTGTGTGTGTGTGTGCTCTTCCTGGTTTGGCTTCCACCGATTTGCAGAAAACTTAATCTGAGCCAATTGGCAAACGGAGAAGCCTCGGCCCCCCCCCCCGACGGACAGTCAGCTGTTTTATTGAGAAGGGAGAACGAGAAACTCCATATTGGCAGTAGGCTATCCGAGGTAACTTGCTTCCACTGGGCTACACTCAGACGGCCGATGGATGTCACTGCCCCCCCACCACGACGACAGACAGCCTCACCCTGTCATTTGTCGTGACCAAACCGAGACCAGTCCACCACCAGACAGCTAAAACACGTCTAGGGAAACTCGTATGAAGGGAAGGCATTAAACGGTGGCCCATGTGGTGCGTGGGAGATGTGGTTTTTAAATGCTTCCTATTTAAGAAAGTTCTGATGAGTTATGGGATGTAAAGGGAAGCTCCAACTCGCTTAAAGCGGCTCTTTATGACACTGAACTGCATAAGTTACTTTTAAAAAGTAATTAGTTACAGTTACTTCTTCCAAAAAGTAACTAAATTAGATACTCAGTTACAAATTAGAAAATGTACTTCAGAAAGTAACTAATGCGTTACTTTCAAGTAAAATTTAAATTCTCAAATGTGACCCCCACCTCCACCCCTCTTTAATTAAAATACTTAAAATACATGTGCAATTATTTATGGGAAATGTGAATATTTTAATGAAATGGACACTTAAAACAATACGTTAACAGAACCAATGTACACACATCTAAACTATTTTAGTGTTGCTGTGGGACAAAGTGAGACACATATCAAACGCGTCCAATCAAACGTACCAGGTGTTGTCTCAAATATCTGTAATACCTATTAAAGTAGCCCATATTTCGTTACATTAAACTCTCCATTACTAGCTGGGCTTGGAACCAAGATGAACCAACTACATCAGGTACACCTACCAAAATGTCCACAGAGACCTGTCACCAGCTCGAAGGTCTCTACAGTTCTGGAACTATCTGGCTTTGACTTGTTCAGTTCACTGTTTGGTAATATTTTTTTGTCAATTGTAAAATCAAATGATGTTTAAAAGTCTTTTCCACACACATTTGGAAACATTATTCAGGTTTGTGTAATTTGAGTAGACGAGGCAGTGTCGAGGCGGTTTACTCGTTTATGTTGCCTGTACTTTGCTAATATGTGTCTCATAGGGTAGACAGGTTGTGGGTGGTGCATGGCCCATTGGGATGTCTCCATTCCCTCCTCTTACTCCGTCAGAGACATGCTTCATGTCGCAACACTAGTTGCTGCAGCTTGTTAAAAAGCTCTAAAGAACTGGGTGCTTTAGACTTGACTCTGCCTGTCGACAGCGTTCAGCATTGCTCCGCCAAATCATTAACTGTAATGTGTAAATTAAAAAAGAAATAAATGACATACTTACATTTGAAACTCATCAGCTTACTCTTTTTTAATCTCTTCTGTCATTATAGCCAAAAAATGGCATTTCAGAACTGGCATCTGAAAATAGCAAAATAGCATAACATTTCTTGTGTGCTACTATTTAAAGTAACTATATTTAACTTGTTAATGTTACATATAGTGTTATGTAATGTCAAAAGAAAACGAGACAGGGAAAAGAACACTATTTTTATATAGTTTTTTAAAATGCCATTTGCCCGGGTCCGATTTTTCCCACAAAATCACAAAATGATTCATGGCAGGTAGACGGCGCTACAGTCACACATTCTTACAGGTCGCAGATTTCTTTGTAACACCGGAAAAGCCTGTGATGTTGTATCCAGTCAGGTAAAGGGTAGCAGGAGATTTTTTTATATAGCCCTAATTGTATTTTACTTTTATTTTAGAAGTTATCTGCTGTAGTTATGGCTGATACTGAGGCAGGGCCGTCACAGAAAATAAGGAAATTAAACAAAGAACAACTAAAAGCTAAAAGGGAAAGCCAGGCGATGGGCGAAAACCCGAGGCAATCTGCGTCGAGCTTTTAACAGATGGAGACAATTATGGGTTTGTAAATTATGTAAAACCCACTCCGAACTCTCCCCTTAGGTATGTCAAATTTCTATTTCATTCATAAAATAACTTTACAGTGTGTGATGTGGTTGTACGTTAGTAGCCTAGATTAAATTACGCCCCACTTCCATTTAACGCCTGGTCTAAATTTCTTTTCAGTCTGTGTTTGTGTTGGCCTACTATTTTCTTTTCCCTTGTCCCCCTGCACCTGTGTAAAGCGTCCGTGGGTTTCATGAAATGCATTATATTAATCTAAGTTATTATTAGGTTGGTTGCTACAACAAACTCTTAATGCTTTGGCCATTACCTGGTTTAGCTCCCGATACATCCAGGCTAAGTTACCACATGGAACACTTGAAATGCAACAATGCATCTGTAACTTCTTCTCTTATTGTAAATGAATGATTTTCTGTCACTGAAAACACTGAATCAACAAACTGGAAGTTACAAATAGCCACTTTAAAAAAAACTCTCTGTGCCATACAAAACATTAGCATGACGATTTCAATGGCTTCTGACATGAAAGGAGCATTTCTTTTTATTTTGTTTTTTTTCTTGCTCCAGAAAGGGTTAAATGCATGGCTGTCTCCGGCCATGACGGTTACCATAATCTCAACCAATTCAATTTAGTTACCTAAACATCAATATACTGTAATTGCAAGTGCATTACAGTATTTATATATTTAAATACATAAAAAGAATTTAGTTTGACGCATTGCTCTATAAAAAAAAGAGTGGTGCAAAATTGAGTAAGGGTTTAAGAGTTTACTATTAAAGGACCAGTGCCTAGGGTTTAGTTACATCTGCAGCTGCAGATTGTCCTGCATCACCCTGTCAGAGTTCATATTTCCAATAATGACCGGCTTGCTCTACATAATTCCTTCCATAAGAATTCAGACCAACAACAACAATCCAGCAAAAATACAGCATGGCTTATTGCAGGCATTCTGAGAAGTTTATGTGTATCTTTTAATGTTTTACAGCCACCTTAGTCTACTGGGGTTGAACGTTTCATGATCAGAAGATAGACTTTGTAAGGAGTAGTTTTAGTTGGCTTGTTCAATGATTCACTTAAACATATGTTCGAAAAGTCAAAGACACTAACAGAGGCAAACTGAGCTTCACTACCTCCAGCTGTTACAACTGAACTTCAGTTTCACTTCAATGCTTTTGTCAAAATCACTGCAATCAAATGTTTTTTGTGGCTCTCAATGAGAGTTCTGTGCATGTTAACAGGCCCACTCTTCCTGAGCAAACGGCTCCAGCTGTCTCTGGTTTGATACTGTAGTGGCCTTCCCCAGACTGCGACTCTCTGCTCTTTCCATAGATGTTTGATAGGATTCAAATCAGGATTCATACAAGGCCACAAAATAGACTTACAGTGGCTTGAGAAAGATTACACACCCAAGCTAAAGTTGATTAAAAAGAGGAATAAAAAACATCTTTAATGCATTAATTAAAAAAAAAATCCAACCTTTTATTCAGGATGCATAGTATCCTGATCCATGAAATAACTGGCCTTTAATAATAAAAACCTGCTTGCCTCTATGGGAATTTAACATAGGGGGTGTATACTTATGCCCCCTGTATTTTAACATGTATTTATTTACAATACATTATTCATTCATAAAGAAAATTGGTGTGCTTAAATGGTTGGATTTTCCTAATTTTTTTTTAATTAAGGCATTAAGATCAATTTCCAAAATATGTTTTTTTTATTCCTCTTTTTAATCACCTTTAGCATGGGGGTGTAAACTCTCTCGAGCCACTGTATGTTCTAATCCATTGTGGGTGTTTTCGCTGTATTTTGGGTCATTATCCTGTTGGAGGAACCCTGACCTGTGACTGAGACTGAGCTTTCTGACACTGGGCAGTATGTTTCGCTTCAGAATGCCTTGATAGTATTGAGCTTTCCTCGTGCCCTGCACAGATTCAAGGCACCCTGTGCCAGGCGCAATGTCTGCAGTACTAGCTGAGGATGTCCTACCAGTCTGGGGCAGCAAAATAATAATGATAATGATAGTAATGTATACTTTATTAATCCCGCAAGGGGAAATTACAAAATGAGTCAGAGACAGTCAACGCCAACAGAATCAACACGATCATGTGGCCTCGGGGTGCAACTTGAGTCTTTGGTGGTGGTGTCAGAGAGGAGGATGCTGTGCAAGCTGCGACACAATATGGACAATGACGGTACATGTCCACAGGGACCGCCATTTCCACGATTGCAATTCGTTGCCTATGACATAGACAACGTGCTGCTTACATAGACTCTATGTAAGCAGCACGGCTGAATTTCAATAGATGGGACATTGCGTTGCCCACTGCTCATTTGCATTAAGTTTAGGTCTAGGCTAATTTATGCATATCAGGAGCATCCAGCAAAATGTTTTCAGAAACACATTTCGATAAATTAAATTCACAATATGAAGAGGAAGTTTCCAAACGAGCTGCCATGTTTTAAAAGAATCTGAGCCCACACGTCCATCCAATCAGGTGTGTTAAGTGTTTGTGCTGTTGTTGCTGTTGGGGGGTGTAGACTGTATTTTTCTTTTTCACTCATTTGTCATGGAAGAGAAACTGACAACTGCTGTGTCAAGAGGACACAGACACGCCCATCAAGAGTCAAATGCTGAGAAGCAGCGCAATCCCTCCCGTCAAATGAGGTCCCGTCCTACTCTGTGGACATGTACCTCGACTCTGTCCCTCTCCATCATGTACTGGTCACACACACAGGAGCACCTTCAGCAACACACTGATACCACCACAGTGCACCACAGAACGCCAGAGAGTCCTTTCTTCCTGTGGCCATCACATTCTACAACCTCAGGTGAAGAGATGGACAGTGGAGACATGGGGACCTGATATGGCCCAAATATACAAACATTGATATAAGTAACCTGTTTTGGCATGGTATATGTTGTATATTTGGATCGCATCTTATTTGCACATTACTGTAACCTCGTTGTTTTTTACATTTTGCACCTACTGTTATGCTATCTATTATGTATGTATATATGTTTGTACTCTGTATCTGCACTCATCTTTGTTTTGCAACTGCTGCACAGCTATTTCCCTCAGGATAAATCAAGTTTGATCTCTTATCTCATCTTTCTGATCTCTTCTCCTTTGCTTTTCAAGTCCATGTTCAGTGTGGTGCACACAATGATACAAAGCACAGTGACTACTTTTCTTTCTCTGAATAGGCTGAATAAGATTGGAGACATTGTGATACTAATTTTTTTTTTAAATAATTAGCTTGAAATCACTATAATTCAATTATTTATCTTTTTTTGTGAGGTATAAACAAATTTGTCCAGGCCATTTTAGAATATCTTTGTAGAATAAGCAATAATTCATCTCTTTCACATCTTCCTGGCCTTATAATATGTATGACAAACAAAAGGCCCGCAAGTATACATGACAAAATAGCTTTTAATTTCATTACTTTTCGGAAGGAATTAAGCATTTTTTAAATGACATGTGTGGGTACCAACAAATTTGAGCATGTCTGTTTATATTGTGTTAGATTCATTAGTATATATTGATGGATCCTGAGAATATTACTGTATGAAAAGTGTGTGGTAAAAGTTAGATTTTCTGGTTTCTTACAAAGAAAAGCAGAGCTGGATCACTGAGAGTGAGACACAGAGGCAATCCAACCTCTGTCCACACATTCATGCATGGATGTGAGGCACACACACACAGGCACACTCGCACTCACGCACTCACGCACACACTTGGCCTCAGTTCCACTTGTTCCTTAACTAACATTCTTCATTCAGTTGTCCTACATCTCACCGCCTGTTTTAAACCGAGCTGATATGAAAGCGTCACAGTTACTGTGAACAAGGACCACGGCAGGGCATTGGAAATTAATTCAATAATCAGGACAGAGCTTTTCTACTTAAAGGGCCACCATGGGTTAATTATGAAATTAAACATATATCACCATGAAAAAGGACAGTGCCACGCATATTAAAGATGCCACGTCATTCACAAGGTCAGCTCTGGCTAGATTTTCTCTCGAAATAGAAAAACGAAGGTAGATGAAAGCCCAGCAGATGATATTCATTTCAGAGAAGTGAATGCAACCCTGGTGTATAAGGACCGGGGTTTCTCCAGGACAATGACGGTAAATAACATACACAAGCCTCATCCGATGAAACCAAGCAACCGTGACACTAATCTTGCTTCTCATCGGAAGCTGCTCAATTGACAACCAGTGTAAACACACATGGATGCACACAATATTTCATTGTTACACACATTTTAAATTAAATGTACAGCAGGTCAAACCAATCATACGACTTTAAATGGACTTCTGTTTTATCTGTTTTGTAGCAGTTAGTTGCCAAATGAGTTGCTACAAAGCAAATTAACCGTCTATTGCATGGTGTTGCCATATGGCAACAAATTCTTTTTCTTAGTTTTTTTCACAATAAACCATATAAAATGCATTGTTTCCTGTTCAGTCGTGTAAATAGGTTTTTTATTTTTAAGTGTTATAACCAGGAAATCCTGTTTCCCTGCCCCTTTTACAGTACCAGCCAAAATGTAGTTGTTTTTCTTAATTTTAGAAGCCTTTATTCAAAATAAATTCAACTGTTATCTGGGGTAAGTAAACTTTTAATTTTCATCAGTTAAAATGCTATATTTGTTTTCTGTAAAAGGCTAAAATTAATTTGTTGCCATATATAAGTTGAATTTGTTTGGTATTTTTCAATAACAGCATGTTTTTAAAGAAATAATGGATTTTTTTGGCACTTTCCAGAAATGTGCATTGTTGCTATATTGCCAACAAATTACCAACTTACCCCCCAAATATTTTAATTGTTTGTTTTTTTGTTTTTGTTTTTTACAATTGCATTATTTAAGCAACCTGGAGTCATAAAAACACATTAAGACATTTTGACCATGCTTAAAAAAATAATTCATGCAGCCGAGGGTTAAGACTATCAGCTCCACACAGCTCTCTCTGTATTTCTCAGTATGGCTATGTATGTTGGCAACATTCACGCGCAGAAACTCATTTGAACATAATGACCTCTGAAGAGTCCATCATGTTTTTTTAATCCTCCGTGTCCTCCTTGGCTACTAGCAACTGCGTGGGGGAGGGGTGGGGGCTTGTATCATGCGGATGTGCCGACGGTTTTGCTGTCATTACTTAGAATATACTTATAGGACAGAAACTACACACTAGAGCTTTAAGTGCAGTTAAAGTAAAATACTTGCCCCCTGTGATATATTATTATTATATTATATATATTATATTATTTAATTGTTACTAGTAATGCTTCAATGCATAAGTAGCATTTTCCTGTTGTAGCAGCTCAGAGTAGAGCTACTTTGACTTCATATACAGGTAATGTACTGTAGGTATTCTAGGCCTCAGGGGTCTGGATCCCTCCAAAGGGTACCAAGATAAATCTTAGGTGTTTTGAGATGATTAATGTAAGAGGAAAGTAAAACATCTAAGTTCTGCTTCATAGATGTGTAGTCTTTTTTCTCTGTGTAATATTATTAAACCATCTGAGTGGTTTAGAGGGAAAATGTGGCTTTGGTTAATCTGATGACAACTCGTACTGTACACATCTGAAACCTGTGACAATGCAATGGAGTAAAAGTATACAGTAGCATAAAACAGAAAAACTCAAGTAAAGTACAAAGTACCTCAAAGTTGTACTTTTGTGCAATATGCCCTATGGACAAATGACAGGACAGGTTTGTGGAGCTTGTAGAAATCCTACTGTGGTATTTCTGTAGAAAATTGCAGAAAGTCAAATTTAGGCCAAAGTACTGTAAGTGATTAGGACAATTGAATGATGATGCAAAGAAAATGAAAAAAGCATAGTCATTAACCACTTAAATATCCAAAATATACCACTAATCCATGAACTTTCAATTTCACTGATGATTTAAGAATTTGATTTGTAAGTTGGCAGAGCTCCGTTGATAATTCACAGTGGATTGCCTCTACTTTAATAGCTCGGTTATTAGTCCTGCATGGCTATTTAATGAGGGGTCTGGAGGTGTGAGTCATTTTAACACTTCTATATTAGGTTTTATGACATTTATGATAGCTAAGTGAGGTAGAATGCATGTTGGATTAAAAAGAAAATGTGGTAAAGAAGTACTGCATGGTGAAGAAACTCCGAAAGATTAATGTTCAACTACAATAAACAAGTGTGTCAAAGTGTGGCCTGGCAGATCAGATCTTTTCATTCACACTGCACAATAGTGTCATGGCATCCCCGAAAAACCTAGGACTTGGTAGGAAAAAAGAAGCAAGTCATTGATGTGTGATCAAGAGAGAGAATTACTAAAGATGTCTGTTAATAGTGCTTCTTCAATCAGAAAAAACAATGAGTAAGGAACTTCTCCCTGAGCCACTGATATCTACACTTCCACTGATATTAGGTGACTGTGGTGGAAAAGAACTACTCAAATACTGATACTAATACAATTCTGAGGTATTTGTACTTTCAGCTTAAAAACACATTTCCCCTGCTGCCTTAAAAACTTAACTAAACTTGGGTTCATTAGTATTTCAAAGCTGTCTCATGAGTTTTGAAAATATAGTGAGTTCAATTCACTGATCTTGGGAAAACAAGTTCAATAAAGATATTAAGTTGAATCAACAAGTGTTCAGTCACTCTGACAGACTTGCTTTACATTTACATTTTCTTAGTTTGAAAAGTCAGTTCTTCATTTGACATGAAGGATTTACGGCTGCAGCTGCTCCTGTTGGAGCTCCTTTGTACCAGAGTTAGTTTAAAAGGCAACTAATTATCCAATTTATTTCACATAAAGGCAATAATTCAGTCCAAAGTCCAAAAACTGAAAAGACATTTGTGTGGCAGAACGTTTCTGAGTTTCTTCGTTTCTGCATCTCGTCTCTAATGACCCCTCAGATTTATCTTTTGAACCTTTGGAGAGGCCTGGCCCCCCAGGTCTGGAACCACTAAAGTACTGTATGTAAAGTTAAAGCTCCACCTCATCCAGCCACACAGTAAAATACCATATACACACTGACACATCAGTATTAACAATTTAACAATGTAATAATACATTGTAATATATCAGTCACATAGGCCATTTTCTGCAGAAGGACTTTTGACACTTTGACCTTTACATGTAATAAAGTATTATATATTGTTGGATTGGTACTTTTACTTGAACAAATATCACAATACTTCTTCCATCACTACTGATCAAAAATAGGTTTGTGATGCACTATTCCAATATTTAAAGTGCATTAATTAGCACACGTAATAAGTATTAAAAAAGACATGTGTATCTACTGTATAAACCATATTGAGTTCAAATAGAGAGTCTAATTAAAAACATAGAAATGTGAATTAATCCATCATGAGGTTTTACCAGTTTCCAGATTCCAGTCAGTTTAATATCTGCACAAAAAGGAAATCATCATCAAACAGGCCGTCCTTATAGTCCATGTTTCATTTTAATCTGGCCAAAAAGAACTTCACTGCATAACGTCCTCTCTACAGTGCTACATGTCCTGAAGCTCACTGACAGCCCGCGCCTCGGGACGTTTATCTGTGATGTCATAATAAAAGCATCATCCCTAATGAGCTCATTCCCTTTATGGCCTAATTGGCAAAATGTGATTGTGACTTTGCCATTCATTTAATAATAATAATAATAATAATAATAATAATAATAATAATAATAATAATAATGTATACTTTATTAATCCTGCAAGGGGAAATTACAATTTACACTCCGTTATTACATACAGGCCTGAACTACACACACATGCTTAGTATCTATACATGCACTAATGGAGAGATGTCAGAGTGGGGGGGCTTGTCCATGGAAAGGCGCCCAGAGCAGTTGGGGGTTCGGTGCCTTGTTCAAGAGCACCTTGGCAGTGCCCAGAAAGTGAACTGGCACCTCTCCAGCTACCAGTCCACCACCTTACTTTGGTATGGGGACTTGATCCAGTGACCCTCCAGTTCCCACCCCCCTACAGACTGAGCTACTGACCCCCCACCAGCCTACCTAAGCAGAGCATCCCCTTAACTTACCCGACTTATTCCTTCTCTCTCATTTTACAGTGGCCCATTTTTTTCTTTTCACTGACTCAACCCAAAGTCTCCCCTTGAAAGCCCAATTACACGAGACGAGCAAATTACAGGCTACCCCCAAGAAATGCCACAGACTATTGTGCCATAAAGTTTGTAACCCCTCGTGCGCGCTGACACAGCCTACACACACACACACACCGACCAACACACCGTGGGGCTGATATATCCAGGTGAACACATCGCGCATCCACCCAGCCAATCATAATATTAGTGAGCTCGCGGGTTGCCGTGTGATTGACATTCTTTCAGTCTTGTCAGCACACAAAGCACATCATCGGGTTGGCATTACACTTTAGTTGCTGCTGCTGGCGGAGGTGACTGGGGGGGAGGAGTGGGGGGCTATGATAACACACATTACACGGCCAGTCCGACTGAGTACCACTCCCTGGGAATCTTCTTCATCACCATGGCCATTATCTGCCTCCGCAACGTCCTCCAGACATTACTAAAAAGGCACACACACAAAAGAGCAAAGCTGGCCCTGCTCTGCCTAAATAAAAGAGAGAAAAGCAAAGAGGAAAGATAATGTGGAGCAGCGGCTACTTACCGTAACGTAGCGTAGTGTGTGGCGGGCAGTATCTCGTCTAAATTTCAACGGTGCGAGGAGTCCGTCAGGGCACCTTGTTTTCAAAGGGCTAGGTACGGCAGGTTAGCCTTGTCCCACTGGTTAACCGATGCAGCTCAACTAGAGGAAATACACACGAACGTCGCCCATATTTCGCCACTCCACTCGAGGAAAGAAGCTCTTTCACATGTCGACGAGAGGAGAGAAGAGACGGAGCTAACAACTATTCTCGCAAGAAGAGGTAACACTCTTTTCCGAGACGAGCGGGGTCTTGACGGGGTGTTTTTCCTTTAATATCCCATCCGCTCTTCCGAGGCCAACACGGCGGCAAAACCTTGAGTGCTGCTGGAGATAGAGAGAGTCCGTAGCCCGCACACACGTCGCTTATATCCGTCACTTTGCATGAACACTGTACGCAGCCTTCAGTTTGCGCACCAGTCGGTGCGTTGCTACTGAACAACAACTAGCAGCACGACATGACTGACTGCTGACAGACGGGGGGCTAGGCCCCCTCCTGATATACAAAGTAAAGAAATTCTCAGCAAAAATATCTTCAGTGGTCCCGTTTAAAGACTGTTTAATGTCTTTTACATAACATCAAAAACAAGAACGTCCTCATCCTACTTCTGTGCTGAAGCATGTGATGGCAACAGTGAGCCTTTTAACCCTTGTGTTGTCCTCCCCGAGTTAAAAAAGGACAAAAACATGACATTTTTGTCCCTTTTTCTGACTTTTTTTTAGTTTTCACTAACACCTTACTACCACTGGTTTTACAGTACTTTTTGGAATTCATGGTCAATAACCCTCATTTATAAAGAATTGTACCAATTATTTGACTTAAAAAAAAGCAGAAATTATGAATTATTTTGACTAATAGTTAAGATCAGAGGAGCGTACAGATGAGTTTAGTCAGGAATGAAAGTGATCAATTGGAGTTGCAAAGAGTGTTGTAAGGAATCCAATCCAATTTTTGTGGTAATTTGGTTAAAAAGAAACTCATATTTCAGATATAGACATTTTTTAAAGGGGTCAAATTTGACCCAAAGACAACAGGAGGGTTAAAGGGGTATCCACGCGTAACTGCAGGCAGGGGTTTCCTCTTTGCACCCACCCCGTTAACTTTCTTGGTAGAGATGTTGCTGTGGCATTAATTGGACACGGTGATGACTTGTCATGTAGCATGGAAGCACCTGTATACAAACCAGTGTGCCTTAAAGTGGGATCCAGGCCAGGGAAACCTCTGCTGGGCTCCATGCCAAAGGTTGCAAGTATGGGTCCAACTCAAATTATATTCACAACAAAACTGAACACAATTTAGTGTACTTTCCATATAATCATACATGATCCCCAAACACATAAACCACATATTTAGGTAGGCTTTACGTTGACAAGAAATGGACACTGGTTTTCCATCTTTTCAGTGCAAAGTGGGCCTTAATGGTTCCAAACCCCCATGTTCACTGTATGTCAATTGGTTGTGTCATTTTAATCATTTTTAGGAATATGCACCATAACATGCAATTGCAACCAATGAGAGTCCTTAATTTGGGGTCCTGCATTATTATCTAATATATTTGTTCTGTCTTTTGTCCCTGACTTGTAGGACCTCTGTGTTAAGATCTATTGAGACTTTATTGTAGTTTGCATTGTGCTCATAGAGCATATTTCTAAATCAAGTTCTTTTAAATAATTGCCTGACTAAGTGACCCAGATAATCTGGGACCAGTTGTTTTTTAGCAGGAGACTGGTTCTTCTTGGGGATAAAATGAAGCATGCATAGGGGTTATATGATGTCTTAATTCAAACTCATGGAAAATGAATGAGAATTCAGAGCACAGACTCAGCTATAAAACCACTGCTGCAGCTTGTAGAGATTTAGTGACCTGCTACCGGCTCCAGTAGATGCTGATGTTGGAGCTTGAACCCACTTTGTTAACAGGTCCTAAACCACAAGACAGGATGTGTTTTCTCTCTCACTCCTTCTTGTTAGATGTCCAAAATCATCCATGCATTTTAGTTTGTGAGCCTGCTCTGTAGACTCCATGTCACACCTTCACACTTAATTAACTCCACAGACAAGTGCATTTTTAACAGCTAACAGTTTGCAAGTCTCAAACACATTTTCATTTGGTGAACTGGTAATTAGATGGAATTCTTCCACAAGCAATATTATTCTCTAACAGCAGCTTAACAAAATGATTGGCAAGTGATTCATTCTGATTGCTGCAGCATATTAACATTTAGATGAAATTTTATGCAGCAGAGGTGCCATGGCTCAAATCCAAGTTTAGCCCTAAAGCCCAATTTCTCAGGTTTGACTTCAAATTATGAAGATCATGTACACTTTGGGTCTTCACTCTTTTACAGGCCAAGTCCAAATGTCCACTTTGTATAATTTGTACTGGAACTTAAAAAAATAAAATTTCAGACTCACATATAGGCCTCTTTCACAGTAGACATTTTGACTTGTCACAGTAAAGGCACGGTTGTTAATAATTACATTGATGATGGCTCTGTTCTATTCAGGTAAGCCATTCATTTGTATTTTTTTCACCTGTGCTTTTCTTACTGTGACAAGTCAAAATCTCTTCCGTCACAAAGGACATTTCATTAATCTGATACTTTACCTTAACATGTTCTTTCATTATGTATGAATACAAAATAACTTGCATTTTCCATAGAGACAGTATATCATTAAAACAACTCAAAGTGAGAAGTCTTCGTATATTGTACAGTCATTAATGTTCATCAAAAATAAAAAACAAATCCACACAGACTTGTAAAGAGTAGTGAAAACACTGCTCAGGTTAAAGGTGGGCGGAGCTAAACTGGAATTACATGAGGTCACCTAACTAAATAAACCAATAAAAATGATAGAAGTGTAACCCTCCCTAACAGTTGCTACCAAACCAATAGGAGGGTCAGAGAGATGTCAATCAAGCCCAGTCGGTAAACACCCACTCATTCCTGAGAAGAGCTCTAATAAGGCAATGTGTGGCAAAATGGGGGAGAACCAGGAGTGGAGGGCTTCATTAGCCACGCTAGCATCATGGTATTAGGTACGGGAAGTCAGTCAGTACACCACTTTGATCCAGAGTTCAGACTGAAATATCTCAACAACTACTGGATGAAATGCCATTACATTATGTACACACATTCATGGTCCTCAGAGGATGCCTCCTACTGGTTAGGTGATCCCCCGACTTTCCTCTTGTACACCATTGGATGGATTGCCATCACATTTGATTCATGCAATCATTTTGTAGTCATTATGGAGCAACTACAGATGATAACTGTAGATTGTTCTGTTCTTTCAAACAATATACCTGCTAAACATTACCATGTTTGCATTATTATTGTGACATTTGGCTCAAACACCTGCAGTGTCTATACAGCTTCACAAAGCTGTTAGTGTGGCTCTAGACTTTTTTTTGTTGTGCCAACCCAAAGAAAAAACTATGTAGTTTCCTTTTTATAAAGCAGATTATAATTTGGGATTTTTGACAAAACACAGTCCAGTGAGTGTGTGTACAAAATAAGCAAGACAACAAATGTGATTTTTGGAAAACCCCATAAATCTCACAATATTAGACTGAAACAATAATGATTTTTGCATTGGGTTTAAGTTACAGTAAAAAAGAATGCCACATTAAAAACATAAGATAGATAAATCAATTATTTATGTTACACCAGAATGAACATATTAAACCAGAAGTACAGTAAATTATGTTTGATCAGGCCTCTGATTGATAATTATTGAATAAAAAAAGGACTACAACTTTCTACGCTGCCCAGGCTCATTACATAACACTTAGTTTGCCCATGTATTGCCTGTGTAGGACTTATCCTTAATTACACACGCACACACACACACACACGCAATTATGCACACACACACGCACAGTGGGATTCACAATTAAGCTGAATCAGGATGCAGGGCTTGATTGAAGAGAACGTCTGCTAACTAGACGGCACACTAAAAGAGGAAAAGAAACAAGCTGGAACATGAACTGGTCCTGGGTGAACAGCAATGTGCAGAAGCCCCTGTCCCATTATGTCTTTTTCTCTGTTGTCCACCACACAAACACATAAACACAGACTCAGGCACATATTCTTTATGTTAATATTCCAATTATTTACAAGTCTTAACTACCCCGTTAAGTGAAAGAAATATTCCCCCAAACCTCATCATATTTATGTGCAAATATGTTACTTTTCAAGACTGATCACTTCTTCTCTCTTACTCTTTTGTGTACTGATTCTCTTATTCTGAAACAGGAAGTTTCCACCGGTACATTGTGGCACTACTAGCAAGTTTTAGTCTCAGCTGCAAACATTTCCTCTCTGAACAATTCAAATGTTTAAATTAAAAACTGGTAAATTACACACATAAGGTATATAAAATAAATCAGGTGTACTGTATATAATGCATCATGATATGTGGCCAGGTTACCTTAGTTGGTAGAGGTAGGTGTATTCCTTGCCCCTCTCCCTTTCATGTCTACCTGTCCTATCCATTAAAGGCGGAAATGCCCCAAAAAATAATCTTATAAAATAAGTTATGATACCAGTGATGGGTTTTTAAGGTCAAACCATTTGTATCACTGCTCCTTCTCCAATCAAGAAATAGCATTTCTAAATCAGTCTCAATTATATGTCTTTTAATTTACTGAAGAGGTAACAATGTCATGTCCCCATCATTTTTTTTACACCTCTTATTAATAGGTGGAGAAACATGACCATGGGTGTCAGTTTGGTTTGAAATGTCCATAGGACAGAGACACTTTTTTATTTCTCTTTCGCTCAGGTCCTGTTTTGAAAGACGCTGTCCTGTAGCTTACTAATGTAAATGAATAACAATCTATACAAAAATGTGATGATGGCCAACATGTTTTATGAAGAAGAAAGCCTTAAGTTTTCAAAAAGCATTAGACATTAGAGCCACTATGTTCTGCTTCATGTATCCAAGTACCATGTTGACGATGTGACATGACGGGACATCAGACTCAGAGAGAGGAGCTAGGAAAGGAAAGAAGCGTGTGGCCAGCACAGCAGCAGAGCGCCTGAGTCTGGGCAGCCCTGGGGGGGTAGAGATTTTTTGTGGATTTGTTGATCTGTTGCTGAAGAATTATATGGGTTATTTGAGGTTTTTTTGAGGTACGCATACCCACCGTCCCCACCGTACCCACCATACCCATCGTCCCCACCATACCCACCATACCCAATGTCCCCACCATACCCATTGTACCCACCGTCCCCACCGTACCCACCATACCCATCGTCCCCACCATACCCACCCATACCCACCGTACCCACCGTCCCCACCGTCCCCACCATACCCATCGTCCCCACCATACCCACCATACCCATCGTCCCCACCATACCCATCGTACCCACCGTACCCACCATACCCATCGTCCCCACCATACCCACCATACCCATCGTCCACACCATACCCATCGTACCCACCATACCCATCGTCCCCACCGTACCCATCGTCCCCAACATACCCACCATACCCACCATACCCATCGTCCCCACCATACCCATCGTACCCATCGTCCCCAACATACCCACCATACCCATTGTCCCCACCGTACCCATCGTACCCACCATACCCACCATACCCACCACCGTACCCACCATACCCATCGTCCCCAACATACCCACCATACCCACCATACCCATCGTCCCCATCGTACCCAACATACCCACCATACCCATCGTCCCCACCATACCCACCGTACCCATCGTCCCCACCATACCCATCGTCCCCAACATACCCACCATACCCATCGTCCCCACCGTACCCATTGTCCCCATCGTCCCCACCATACCCATCGTACCCACCGTCCCCACCATACCCACCGTACCCACCATACCCATCGTCCCCAACATACCCACCGTACTCATTGTCCCCACCAGTCTCATATCACGATATTGATATAATATCGATATATTGCTCAGCTCTAATTGTAGGTCAACAGATAGTATGCCAATTAATGAAAAAAATGAATTGATGAATTAATGAATTGTTCTCTGCCTCATGTTTGTGAAATGACAAACATGAGGCAGAGAACAAGTGTCAAAGGATGTAATTGAGCTCTTGTAGGAATTGCGCTTAGTGATGTCAGCCAGTGGAAAAACATGTCACTGCTTTAAATCAGACTCTGTGCTGGTCTCAAGATGCTTTGGAAAGCTCAGAGGTAAAGAACATCTAATGACTCCCAACCTTCAATGTTTCCAGCATCCCCTTGTTTTCCTGTCTCTATAATGAGAACAGCCAATCATCAATCTAGGTTTGTGCCACTTGATAACAAGGGCGTTGGGTCAGTGATGCAGCAAAGAGAGACAGTTCACACCACAACTGCCAGCTTCTGTGTCAACAACACATACTTGATGTTTTATGTGCTTTGGCTTACTTTTAATAATGGTTGGTTTCTCTTTCATCCTCCAGGGCTTGAGAGTCATCGTTTCTTGCATAGGACTTGTGGGTAATATAGTTCTCATCCACGCCATCATTCAGGTCAAGTTCTTCCATGTCAAAACCTTTGAGTTGTTTCTCTTGGCAATGGCTGCAGCCAACGTAGAGGAAATTATCATGGTGAACATCTATGAGGTTATCATCTACCAGACTTCCTCCACGCCCATCATACCTTGGGTGTGTCGCACATTCAAGTTCTTGACAGTATTTGGTGAAACTTCCAGCATCTTCTTCACCGTCCTCATCAGCATCTTCCGTCAGCAGAAGCTGAGAGACGCCGAAAAGAGGGTCAACCCAATCTACCTGGACAGCATCAGGTCAGCCTGGATGGCGAGCGGGATTTGTGTGATGCTCGCCACTCTGCTGAGTCTCCCCATTTTTTTCCTAAACTTCCAAGACCCTGTTGGAAACATCACAAGAAACAGCAGCAGATGCTCTCGAAACTTATTTCAGTGTAGTGAGAATGATTGCCCTTCACTCAACCGCATATACAAATACCTGTTTACCATAGTGTGCAACTTGTTGCCTCTGATCATCGTCACAGTCAACAGCTGCTTCATCATCACAGTGCTGCTGAGCCAGAGGAAGACACTGACACCAGAGGTGAAGCGGGTCGAGCCAGTCCGGCAGGAAGAGCAAAGATCCGAGGCTCCAGCATAGCACCACAGCTGTGCTGGCAGCAATGGGCTTGTTCCAGGTAGACTGGACACTCTACCTGATCTTTCAGACTGTAAGCCCCACTGACTTTCCTTTTTGGGCTGAAACTGAGTTATTTATCTCAACATCATATACATCCTTAAGTCCATATGTGTACGGGATAGGGCATAACCTGTTCTCTCTCAAACACTTTATGAAAAAGTAACTTTTTCTGGACAGGGGTTATTGAAATTGGGATGAGCTCTTGATTATAGTGATAGAATATAATGAAGCGGATCACATAAGGTTGTTACTTGCAAAGAAAATGTTAGTTTATAATGACATGTACTTACATTGATATTATACTTATGTTACGTGTTATGTTATGTTACTAATGAGTTGAGTTAGAAAGAGGTTGACTTTTATTATTTACCTTGCTCAGACTTTTTTGTACCTTATTACAGTTTTGTGTTGCAGTTTAAGACCTTTGTTTTAAATCTAACTAGAATTTTAAAAGTTCCTTTGATACAATTTTGTTTTTTTGCCATTTGTCATTGCCATATCAATCAACTTTTTTTTGTTTAATCAGTCTTATATCATTGAATGACTTTCTTTCTTTAGGTTGACAAACAAATTCTTATTTTTGCTGGACACGGAAGGCATAACAAGTATCTGTCTTGCTCTAATATTTTTAAACAATTCTACAAGTCACAGCTGCATTTGTATATTTAGTCTTATTTACACACAACAACATGACTTGTGTTATTGATTTTGACATGAGTCAAGTGCAGGATAAATCTTGTGTGGTTAGGCTTTGTAATATTACCGAAAAGACTCACAGGCTCCTGTTGAAAGTGATTATACACGGGTCACATCTAAGCCGAAGTAGTCTACTGAGGCTGATTATATCCAACTTAGATTCATTTATTTCTACTCTAGAGGTTGGTGTTAAATCCCTGTTAATATGGGGTGAATTTTAAGTTGCTGTGAGTAAAAGTGGATTTGTAAAATGATTTAGCGTCATTACAGCACAGTAACTTTACCATTACCTTTCCAGCCCCTAATGACATGAAGAACCACAGTACTGCAGTACTGAGTCATGACGACACCACAAGGTACGAGTGTTTCTGATACACTGGAGAGATTGGGAAGACTTGGTCTTGATATTTGTCTTCTGTCTCTGTCTTAATTGGGATTTAAATATAAATCTGACAAGATATGGATCACTTTTAAACTATTGATCATGTCCACAGTAAGCTCAAAAGCAGCCCTTTAAAATGCTGAGCTCTGGCAATGCAAGACTATACATGTGGTCTCAGAGGGTTAACACTAGTTTAATGTTAATAGAAATGGTGATTTTAAATTTGGGTTGACGGTTCACGAAAGCCATACAAAGTCAGCGCACTATTCTTTGTAAGTGACATCACAATTTGGTAGCTGTCAGACCACACTGTAATGTTTGTTATGGAAGTAAAATAACAGAGTTTGTACAGTAGCCTATATATTTTCTGCATATATTTAAGATCCATACACTTTAAGAATAAGATACACTTCATTATTTAGGAAGCGTTACAAGATGGGAGCAATCACCTACAGTGTGGTTTTAGTAATGTGTTTTTTATCTAGTGATACTAATTTACATTTGTAGACTTTCACAAAATGAAGGGAAGCTACATGTCTGGTGTGGTGCACAAATACTGTATGACCTCCTGATTTAGTTTTTTTTCTACCAGAAAACATTTCAAAATCCAATATTTAAGTTGTAAGTTGTAAGTTGAAAACACAACAACATCCTGCTACTGCAGAAATGACCCGATATTATTTTAATAGTTTAAGAATTTTTTTGTTTGTTTTTTGTGAACAATTATTTATTGTATTTATACTCAAACATGTACACCATTCGGACAACAGACTTACCACATTACAGAAAAAAAGAGAAAGTATAAACAACCACAACAACAAAAAATAACAATTAAAAAAAAGAAGAAGAAATACCCTGTATGCGACCCCCACCAGTTACAGGTAGTAAGTTACAGTAATTTCTAAACCTTGTCTGCCATTGTTTGCCACGCTGAGATAGTATTGACTCCAGCACCGTGCATCCTTACCACTGATAGCTCCATGTCAATTACGTCTATGTGTGTTAATCCATTGGGATTTAGTGATTGTATGTGGAAGTTTCCAACGTAGAGCCAGCATCTTCTTGGCAGCCGTAGTGCCTGTTAAAAGCACACGTCTTTTCCAACATGTCAACTTTAGTGAGGAGGCATCATTCAAGAGTAATAGTTTAAGAGTTTTTATGGGAGATTTGCTTTGTGCAAATGCACATTGTCTTAATATGAAACGTGGAAGCTGTATGTAAAACCCTTTTAATGTATATTCCTTCCCTTTATATATATATATATATATATATATATATATATATATATATATATAAATCATCTTGAAAAAATATCTTTATTATAACCGACATTTAACAAATGATGTTTTTTCAAATGATGATTTGTATATATATAAATCATCTTGAAAAAAGATCATTTTTTATATTTTTATATATATATATATATATATATATATATATATATATATATATATATATATATATATTCCAAACAATTGTGAAATGTTTGTTATAATAATGATCTTTTTTTCAAGATAATTTATATATAAATCATCTTAAAAAAGATCATTTTATATATATATATACTATACAGTGTATATTTTGTCTGTAATTTATACTAGTAGAAATGTGGCCCGGGTTTAGGATGAACTGGGGAGCTTCACAGCAGAAACAGGATAACGCCACGAGATCTCCACGTGGAGTACAACAGACGAGTGGGTTCATGAGCTCCTTTCCCACTTCCTAGTCCTGCTTAGACCCCGCCCTGTTGTTGCTTTTTATTACATATCACTCTTAATGTTGGCATAGGTCAGTCTTTCTACTTGTGTAGGCTGAATTCTAAACCTAAATTGGAGCCGAATATTTGAAGGGAAGTCGTGTCGTTTGTTTTATTTTTACAAGCGAGAAAACACCAAGGAACCATGATGATGATATTTCACTTGATCAACTGAAAATGTAATTTGGCGTCTACAATCATGGACAACAGTAATGCAAACTCGCCATATTTATTCACTGGTAGGCTTATTTACTGAAATATTTTTTTGTGTTGTAGTGTCGAGCCATTGGCTACTGTAAGCCTATATAGCCCAACCCCCCCATGATTCAGATTACTGAACTGAGCCGTCTTTCATCCACTGTAAATTTCACTTATCAGAAAAAAAATCATTTCTCAGTCATATAAGGCACCAGTGCATTTAAGTCGATGGTGAGAGCAGTGTCCAGATTTGTCTGGTTTATTAGTTTAGTCGCCAGCAGCATGTTTTGGTGGCCATATGTAATATTTAAAAAGTTAACAAGCAAGTGTGAGTGATGATATCAGCCTAGTTTCGAAAAGCTGCAGTCCACCCGAGCACAAACATAAATTACAGGCTATGTTTGTAAAAGATTGGGTTGCTGTGGGTTGAGTAATCGTGGCGCAAGCATCCACTCACATCCCTATTTATCATATAGGCTATCGTGTTAGCCGCCATGTTACCAGAGAAACCAGTCAACGTTGTTTTGCGTCGTGACTTTTAGTAGCCTAATTTTAGAGAAAGGTACACACTATAACTTATTTATTTAGACTGTGCAGGTCAAAGTTGATACATTGTCGCGGTGAAATGTTCACAAGGAAATTGTAATGATTGTCCCATGAAATAACTTTTTTTTTTAACGGGGGTGTGTTTAGGTCAAATCGCCAGGCCACTGCCACCATGATGAAACAACTGGCCGGTAAAGTCCTGCGGAGGGAGCTTGCGCATTGGCTACTGGTGCTCGACTGCCATGGTGAACGTGTTACGTCACAACCCGAGAGCACGGATGTGTGTGTATGTGTGTGTGAGCGAGAGGGGCTGAGAGGAGAGTGTGTGTGTATCTGGTTAGAGAGGGCGAGAAGGGAAATGTGATCGAAAAGGTAGAATAAGTAAAGGAAATACAAAGGAAGGACGAGAAAGTATCGCGTCTGTGCTCTCAGCGCAGGAATTACACATCCGAAACATTTTCGCGCAAACTTGCTGAGAGTTGTCCTTACCGGCGAGCGGACTGAGCTCGAGGTGGGAACAAGCGAAAAAAAAAAACATCTCCGGGATGGTGGACTCCCGCTTCCCTCGCGCTGGCGGCCCGGGAATCACGCGCCATTGAAGGGGGGTGATATTGTGCATGCGCTTTGGCTTCACTGCGTGCACGCTCGGGTTGGTCGATGCGAGCACACTGGCGTGGCTCTCGGCCTCCATTTGCCAGTTTGTGTTTATGTTCGAGGGATTCAACGAGGCCCTTTCAACGACGACGACGACGTGCAACAGTTGGAGTTTTATCGTGAACGTTGTCATCATGTCGCCCCCGTAGGCCACGAGGCATTCAACCGACGTTGAAAGGTGAGGCGTCAGTGAAACCAGCAACTTTTCCAACTTGGTGAGTGGTGGCGGAGCGGGCGGCCTTTCTCTCTCCGGTGTGTGAGGAAGAAAGCTGCTGTTAAACAACTTAAATTATCGGCGCAGCTTCTTATTTTAGAAGAAAAAAATTGTTACACGGAGAACAGTTGAGAGCTTGTGTGGCCAACATGCCAATAATTACCCATTGTGTGTACTCATGCGACCGGTTAACACCTTTTAGACCAGGCTACAACATCTGTGTGTTGGTGTGACTGTGTGATTAATAAATTGACAGAGAGGGCAGGCGGCAGGGCAACAGGAAAACAGGTTACATTATTAGCTTGTGCTATGTCGTCGAAGGAGATAATTTCATTTGGGCTGCAAAGATATAAACGTTTAACAAAATGTCCGTTTTGAGTGTCTTCGGCATACTTAACACACAGGCCTGTCCGAGCATTTCAGCCATGTCCTCAGCTGTGTGATACCAGGCAGGCTATTGGTCAGTCAGACCGAAGGGACCTGCACACCTCACGAAGATAAAGTCCACTTTTCTGAGACTGCTAAGATCATTTATACATTAAACTATAAATAACAAATAAACTATAGATATTTATACTTACATTATGCCTTGAATTGTTCGGGATGCCAAGGATATGGGCGTATGCTTTGGGTTTTTTTCTTCTTACACCTGGTTTCTCAGTGGTTTTGACCTCTGTTCCATATATTTCATTTAACATGTTACATTCTGTAGTCCATTGTTGCAACATTATCACAACAAATCCCTTTAATGTCAAGCCTTACTAATATTGACAAGCAAAGTAGGCTTTTTTAATAGCTTGACATATGATTGCATTATATTTAATGTCATATTTATATTACATCTTTATATAAGACAGACAAACAGGTGTTGTAACAACTGAATTTCCCCTCAGGGGATCAGTAAAGCTTTATGTTTATGGCAGATATATTTTATAAATATGTTTTACAAGTCCTTACACAGTAAAACAATTCACCACTAGTTCACAGAATGACCACATATGGCCCATGGTTGTAAATAAATTCTATATTTTCCATAAGTAGCTCATTTATTTTTCAGTAGTGCACAACCTATCCTAAAATTGCTGTGGTTTGATGCACTGGTGTGACTCTTATTGGAATTCCTTTTGGACACAAAACCATATTGATGTGTTTGTAGCGAAAAAATAAAGCGACATAACAACTCTTTCACCATAGGCTCCAATTGAACAATTCTAAAACATAACCCAGGTAAAATGGCTGCCCTAGAGTACCATAAAAGGACAAGAGTAACATTACATTTCTTTTTTTTTTTTGATAGTTGGCTCTATATTTCTGTTATTGATTAGTCAGAGTGGCTATGGTGGTGAGCATAGACATACAACTATATGTATAGTTATAGAGTCTATGGTGGTGAAGCTAACAATAGCCATGTTAGTTCTACATCAACTTTGAGTACATAGACGAGGATATATGAAATAACTTTACTATTTGTCACTGAGCGTTGCCTAACTTTACCACTACTGCCTGCTTTTAAACGGTGGAACACGAGCGGCTCGCCACTCTGACGACTGGCACAGGTGTGAGCGGTCATTGCTGCCGGGGGGATTGGTTAATGCCACAGTGACATATGCCATCAGCCACCGGCAAATGATGTGCCGCCAGGGAATCACAGGGACTCACCATCAGCCCCATTTTTGGTTGTATTGACAGCTGATTTTCTCCAATTGTTGTTTGTTGTTGCATCTATTATGGCTCTTTTTTCTGTTCTGCCAGTATTTGCTCTGCTTGGATCACTTGTAATTGCTTTTGTTAACATTTGTCAGGAAATTGGTTGTATTTGGCTTTTATTTGTCTTTGTCAGATTTGTGGATTTGACTGATATTATGTTCAATTGGCTCTGAAATGTGTATTATACCTATGAACATCACTGCACTATATAATTAACATTATTATTATTATTGTATCATTTTCTGTTAGGTATCAAATGAAGTGGGACAGCCACAGCCATTGGTGATGCCTGCCACAGACTCTAAACTCACATTAATGGAGGACTCCCATCATGCATTGGAGGAACAGGAGGGGAGCTTGACTAACATTCCCTCCTCAGTTTCTCCTACTACCGCTTTTTCTTCAACTCTTCTTGATCCAAAAACTAAGAAACCTAATTTCCCTAGTCAGATGATGGTTGAGAAAAAAGCTGTCTCCATCACAAGCAATGATTGTAGCTTGTCTCTTTCTTCCCCTGCTGAAGCAAGCCCAGCCAAGCCTGCTGCAGCATCACCTACTCACTCTGAAGTGACCTTTGAAACAAGTCCAGCTACCTCACATATAGCATCAGCATCTGGCTCCCTAAAATGCACAGGGACGAGCATCGTCAACATCTCAGAATCACAGCTAGTGTTGTCTGAGTTGCCATCTACTACATTTGGCAGTCCAGACCTGGAAAATGACTTTCCAACTGTGCTGAACTTCAAAGGTGTCAGTGTCACTCTGGAGAATAACAGTGTGTGGAAGCAGTTCTACAGCTGTGGAACTGAGATGATTCTTACTAAACCAGGGCGCCGTATGTTCCCTTACTGCCGATATCGCCTGTCTGGCTTAGATCCTGATCGTTTGTACAGTCTAGTCCTGTCCATAGTTCCATCAGACCAGTACAGGTACCGCTGGAGCACATCCAAATGGGAGGTCAATGGACCAGCAGAACACCAGGCCCAGGGTTTGATTCGGGCATTTTCCCACCATTACTCACCGTCTCGAGGCTCGGACTGGATGGGTACCTTGGTGTCCTTTTACAAACTCAAACTGACCAATTTTTCCCAAGACCATGCTGGTCACATAATCTTACACTCCATGCATCGCTACATTCCTAGGCTACATGTGATACCTGTCCCGGATGGAGACATACTTACACCTGACCAGCCTGTGGTTATGGGACCAGAGAGCATGACCTTTACTTTTCCGCAAACTGAATTCATGGCTGTGACGACTTATCAGAACTTTCGGATCACCCAGCTGAAAATTAATCATAATCCGTTTGCAAAAGGCTTTAGAGAGGACGGGAACAACTCCCGCCTACAGCGGGTCACTACTGAGGCTCAACCGGTGGTGGAGACAGACACTCAGCCGCCTATTTCAAAACCTGCTGAACTCAGTGAAAACAAGGAGAAGGTTGTGGATCTGAAGTAAGTTTTATATAGTTTTTATGTATTCATTTAACTTAGTTTAATATTGTGGTTGTAGCTTGCACTAGTACATGACAGTGCCTTCGCTGGAAGAAAAGCAACATAAAAAAAAATCTGTCCAGACAAGAACCAAAAGCACCCCGTTTCTATTCCACACTTGAGGTCAATGTGCTGTAGGCCGTGCCACTTTTGACCTAGCCTTAGTCCAAGTAAGTGCGTCCCACAGTATTATTTGTCCTAAAGGTTTCCAGGTCAAGAAAGAAAGTCCCTTTGACAAAAGATTAACACTCGACAGGGTGATAATCCATAAATGGCTTCCAAATGATCAGAAATGAACATGAATAAACGTTGGTGTTATATGTGATCTATGGATATAGTTGTATTGAGTTTCCCTCAGCCTATTGCAGGTAAAGACTTGATATGGGCAACAACTTCTTGCCAGTCATCCACTAGAGGTGTTTCTAATGTTTTCCCTAATTACAGATGTGAGCGAGGGGGATATGAAAAACACATTCCAATGTAATGCGGTCCAGGACAATAACACCACTATGACCCCTGTAATAAACATACAGTTATATTAGCATATCTCAGTTTTAAAACAAACTGTCCATTAAATGCTTAGTAAAGGTGGAATATGTGACCTAACAAAGTCTTATTAATGGCATTAGACTATGTGCAGCTTTTGGAACCATTTGAAAAGCATTCAAAAAATAATATATTTACCATGCTTTGTCTTAATTTTTTTGTATTTTAATGTTAGTGTTAACAGAATAGTTGGCAGACTGGTTGCTGATTGTTCATCTGAAAAATGTGGACGGGATGCCACACTCGGGTCACTTTAAGTAACGACCATTTGAATGGTGGATAGATAGAATAACCGAAATAGCTTTACATTTTACACATTGTGTAGTCCAGTACCGTGGTCCAAAAAAGAACCTTCCACAAAATTGAATAGAGGAAGTTGAAGCTAGGCATTTATTTTTTAACACCACAAACCACGGCCTCAAAAGTTTGCATCGGTTGGAATTGACACTTGTTTTGCATTCTCGGACAAAAATGAGAATTATATGGATTTAATACGAGTTTCAAAATTTGTATTTTTTTGCAGGGCTGTTGTACAGGATTGCATTACGCTTTGACATGTTTTGCTACTGTGTCCACCCCCTATAGTTTTTTGGTGTAATACTCTCACACTTTTATCTTGGAGGTCTTGGCCCAACCCTTTTCCATGACTGCAATATCAGGTGTAGGATGTGGGGGATAGAGAATGTAAGCATGTTATGCAATGACACATACACAGACATAAGCTAGGAAATGGGTGGTCTTTAATATGTTAAACTGCTGGAATTAACCTGTTATAATACCATTGGTAAATGCTGTGCCATCACAAGTCAATATATTTTTTATAAGCAGATTGTCATTTTCACTTTTCAATTGTTTAGTGTCCATAAACGGTATTCCTTTTTACTGTGTTACAGCACAAAGAAGCCTCTCTCTGCCTCCCTCCCAAACGAGCAAGAGACCCGACTGGTTCTGAAGCCCATAATGTCTGGCCCTTCTACTAAGGATGAACCATATGTTCCCTGTATTAGAGGAAAGCATGCCCTTGGTGAGCTTGTGCTTGTCCAAAAACGCCCACTTGTGGAACCCCATGAAGAAACCCATGCGGTCAGAATAACCCCTAAGGTGCAGCAAGACTTTACAGTAATGATATCCCCAACGTCTATCCCGGGATCATCACCTGGCTACCGCAAAAGGAGGAAGAGGATAAACAAACGTTGGGCAAATTCGCGTGGAAGAGAGTGGAAAGCTGCAGTTACCTCCCCCATGCTAGTCCACAGCACATCGGCTGTCGCTATGCAACCAGAGCTGGATGATGTAGAAGGCCTGCTGTTTGTGTCATTTACCTCAAAGGTAAAACACTTTTAAACTGTTGCTTACTGAAAAGAATGTTCTGCACATGTCTGGATGTCTCCAAAGGATGTATTTTCATTTAGTTGGGTGTAGTGTCATTGCATTCCTGAGATGGGCATTGTTGTTGCATCCCACAATCGTTTTGGGTGCACATTAGTTCTAAAAAGTATTAATTTTCTTGTGTGTGATAGCAAGCTCTTGAGGTTCACTTCAGGGACAAGCCAGCCACAAGCACACCATCAGCATCTCCAGTTTCCCTAACACCAACGCAGTTTAAGAAAAGAGGTGAGCAGTGTAAAGATCTCCATTTATTTGGTTGACATCTGTCTGTAACAAATGTCTGTATGCAGTGCTGCTATACTGTGGATGTCATGCTTATCTTACATCTTATGAAATGTTTACATGCTTTTTTATTTAACTTGCAATAAATCAAATGCTATGTGCCCGATTTCTTTTGAAACCATCTCTGTGGTGTTTTTAGTGGAGGTGATTCCAGAGACTGATGAGGAGAAGATAGCCCGCTTGGAGGCTATCCTGCTGCAGGACCTCAGGGTTTTCAAACACAATCAGGTCATCCATCCTGTGCTGCAGGAGGGTGAGTTCAAACAAACACAAATCAATATCCCAGTGGTTGAGTCGGTTATATGAAGTAATAAAGTGTAGATATTTTTCTCTTGTTCACTCCTCTTTGTCTTTTTTCTAGTGGGCTTGAAGTTGAGCTCCCTAGACCAAACAAAGTCCATCGACCTAAAGTACGTGGGGGTTCATCTGCCACTACCTCCTCCTAACCTGCCAGAACAAGGCAATGCCATGGCTCTGTCTCCTGTTGGTAAGTTGGACTGATCTTTGACATTTTTATTGAAGGCACTGTCTTGTCCTGTACATTAGCTTTGTTTGGACAAGGAAATATTTTAGCTCTGAACTATTTCTCTTTTGTACCTTTTTTTCTAGTGGGCTTGAAGTTTTTTGAGCGATTTTCCCTAGACGAATGAAACAAATTCCATCTGTCACTAGATGGCGCTTAATGGGGTTCATAGGGTGCTGCACCTTCTTTGCGCTTCTGATACTCGCTAACCAACTCAGAACAAGGCAATGCCATTTGGCATTTCTTCTAAATCAGATATTGCTCTTTATGTTGGACCTGAGCTCAACATTTTTTTGGAAGGCACTGTCTTGTCCTGTACATTAGCTTTGTTTGGACAAGGAAATATTTTAGCTCTGAACTATTTCTCTTTTGTACCTTATACATTTGTAATGTTGACAATCTTGTCACAATATGTTTTTTTTTAGTTCATTTGTTATTTGACAAAAATATGTTTTTTTTTAGTTCAGTTATTTGCACAAAGATATGAAGTACATAAAAAAAATTTTTTTTTAAAAAACAAGAAATTACATGTATGGTGAGAAAAAAACACATCCGATAATATTCCACTTAAATGTTGTTTGGACCAAAGTGGCCCGGCTGTTTGAACTGGATCCATATCTACATACTTCATCAATTGTTTGGCCAAATCCAAAGTTATGTATTGGGAAAATCTCCCCTTTTTTTGGAGGAATTGGTTGGAAAAGGGAATTGTCACCCTGGGGTATCTGTATCTTAGTGCATATTGAAATCCTTTAAGGATGTGGGACCGCAATTTGGAATCTTTAGGTCTGTAACAATAATTACATAATTGTCCATTTTCTTTATATAATCACAGTTTCTTTATTTAACCGCAATTAATTGATAAGATGTATGTTGGTTGTTGATCTTGTTTAGATATGCCAAATTGTAATTATCTAAGTAATTATTGGTCAGACTGTTGAGCTAAAGTTATGCTAGTTGGTGTCACTTTACCCTATACACGTTCATAGCAATAAAAATTACGAGGGGGTATACAGTTAGAAAAATGTTTTATGATAATAAGAGGTGTGGTTTCCTTCATAGGCTGTTACTACTTATTAATGAATTATTATCTGGGTCACAAAACAGTGACATAACAAAAAGATGTGTCCTGGAATTCATTCAAAACTTTCATTTGTTTAAAAATAAATACATATTTTTTAAATTTGACAGACATATTGTTAATCGCAATACTTTCTGAGACAATTAATTGTACAGCAAATTTTAGAATTGTTACAGCTCTACCTAGTCTCTTTTTTAGATATTTGGATCCTGTCCTTTAGCCCCTAAAGCACCAGAATGTTTAGATAAGTTGTGGTTAAAATATGGAAAAGTCAGGAGGCTTCTGGGTATTATACTATGCTTATGCAGAACCTCGGGGATGGAGCCCAGACATTGGGAAGGGGTCTGAGTTTTTAGGTGTTTGTTGGTGCGTATTTCCAACTGGCTCATATACAGTCAGGATTCAGATTTATTGATGTAAGGTATCATGGTGTAGAAACTCAGATTGTACAACTTTATGTAAACAGACTGCCCCCCCCCCAAACAAACAAAAAAAAAAACTTAAATGGACTTTAGCATAACTTAAATGTTTTTAACCATATTTCCACCTAAGGACAGATAAGCCGTTATCTCGCTTGTCTAATACATTCCTCATGTAGTATTACTGTTATAAATACAGACCTTACAATCAACGCTGATCAGCTGTGATAGGAGCCCATGCTGTTGGCACGCTGTCCCCTCTATATTCATAGATCCACAAGGGAAAAGTTATGAAGGTCCTGTGTAATTATACCCAGTATTTCAACAATGAAAATGAGATATTAAGAATGGTTAAAGATATTTATATAACACAAGTCTTTTCCTCAATTTCTCTTGGAGTAGAAATATCCCTCTTCCTCTAAATTTAGACAGCACATTTCCTAAGTAGCCTCATGTATTTAGTAAGATAAATTACAATAGCCTGAGTGAAAATGACCTCATTCTGCAAGTTTCCAATGTAGTTTAGTCAGTTAAGAGGAAATGTTTTCTTACTAACGTACACCAGGGCTTAACTGAAGGCTAATGCAGTATGTTTCCCTTACAGATGAGGGATTATCCTTCATCTCCCGAACAGGAAAGACAAGTGACATGACAAAAATAAAGGGATGGAAAAACAAGTTCATAAGAAGCAAAGAAACAACTTCTAACTGTGATGGTAAGTTTTGCATGTCTTGTTGTAGCTCCAGCAATTTGATTATTAGTCATTCTAATTACCAAAAGATTAAAGGCCCTATTTAACGATCTAAGCACACAGCGTGAAGCCCAGCTACACTTGGGTGTGTCCAAATCCACTTTTGGTAGTTTGACAGCGGAAAAAAGGGGCCGTGCGCCGGGTGCATGGTTCAAAAGGGTTTTACTTAGTGTCTTCATAGGTGTGTTTTTTGCAATCAACCAATCAGTCATCTCCCATTTCCCTTTAAAAGCATGTGTGTGTGTGCGTGCGTGCGTGCTTGTGTGTGTGTGTGTGTGTGTGAACCTAAGCACATTTCAATAACGCCAAGAATTCACACACCTCCCTGTAAGACCAGCACGTCCATGGGTGCGGGGGCATTTGCCATTTAAACAGCGTGGGCACAGGACGGGAAATAAACAACTGTTAACCCACGCTGTGCCGGGTACAAGACAGGGCTCTAACTACTAAAACCATCCAAATTTACTTGTGCTGTGCCTGATTCATTATTCTTTGTTGACAAATGAAAGTCTCTTTTATTCCTCCTCTCCTGAAGGATCACAAAAGAACCTATCTGCCTTCTGCAGCAACATGTTGGATGAGTACTTGGAAAATGAAGCCCAGTATATCTGTGAGCGTGCCGCTGCCTTCTCCACAAACCCGGAGGACACGGTGGCCTATCAGCTGCCTGTTAAAAGCTCCAGCTATGTAAAGACCTTGGACAGCGTACTTAAGCATCGAAAAGCTACTTCCAAATTCCCTGTGGGAGCCAACAGACCCTGCCCCCTTTCCCACAAACCCCGCCTCTACTCTGCCATGCCATCACCGGTTCCTTCTGCGACCCCTGATCAAGCAGAAGCTCAGTCACAGCAGTTTGCATCTGCACAGCCAGGAGCACAAGGGTAAGGACGTGTGTGTAATTTGGGTTTATTATTTTAATTATCGTTTCCTCAATGAATTGTTGGGTATATAAGACATCAATCTATCAAAAGATTCTAAGGTGACATTTCAAGCAAAGGGGACATCTTCATGTTGCTTTTTTGTCCAACTAACAGTTCAGATCCAAAGAAGGAAAAGTTTATTTTTACCCCCAACTGATTATCAAAAGAGTTGCCAATCATATTCTGTAGATTAGGGTCTTAACTAGAGATTATTTTCATTGTTGATTAATCTCTTAATTTTCTCGATTTAATTGATTAGTTGTTTGGTTTATAAAATGAGAGAAAATGGTGAAAAATGTCAATCACTGTTTTCCAAAGTATAAGATTATGTCCTCAAATGTTCTTGCTTTATAACTCTTATAGTTGAATAAAATACAGCAGTTCTTTTCTTAATTAACATCAAAATAGTTTATTAATTTAATAGTTGCCAGCTCTAGTGTAGATTTTCCTGCTGTTATTATAAACAGTCTTCCTTGATTCTGCCGTCATTAAAAAGTACCTGATAGAACCAACATTTTTAAATAAAATGAACACTAATCTGCTGTGTTCTCTTCAGATTATCTACATACCAGACAGGGACCAGCCAGAGACCAGCGGGGAGCTTTGGGCAGAGCCAAGGGATGACACACAGACCTTCAGGCCTCACTAAGTTGCAGCTCAAACTGTTGCAGATGGAGTTTGAAGCAGTGAGCCAGGGTCTGGGCAGAACACAGCTGACTTCAGACAGGCTGTCTGTGGCTCTGTCTGTGGTTCTGACAAAACAGGTATGCAACACACTGTACGAGTCTACTCTCACAGGGTTTGTGTACGTTCATGTTGATATTGATGATTAAGGATGTAACGATGCGGGCAACGTGAATTGGTTAAGATCCATTTAAATGTGTAAAGACTACAACCGGTTGAAATAAAAAAAGAACTGCAATGCAGTTTTATAGCCTAGGCCGCTTGCTAACATACAGCTGATAGCGTTAGCCTACCTTTAGCTAGTAACGTTAGCTGGCTTAAATACAGTTAAAATGCTGACCGCTAAACGTTGCAAAGTGTTTATTTCACTGGAAAGGGTTCCAACACCAGGACGTACAACTGTGTGCAGCTGAAGAAACAGAGGGGACCAGCAGCACACCGTCGGATAAACGGTGACATGACTTGTTGTTGTGTTTGGGTCGGCTCCGTAAGCTCGTTGTGTTCAGTGTTGGTGTAAAATCTGCCAAATTTCAGCCATCGAGTGTTTCTTCTTTTTGTCGTTTAACAACAAACGACTGGTGAAAAAAGTTGTTTCAAGTTATTGTTATTACATTATAATTAACTCATTTGAACTCATGCCTTTGTAATAAACTAGCCTTTCTTTTATCTTATGTGTATATTTTTTTTATTTAAAATAAAATACATTTTTAGTTGCACCTTTTTGATAAGAGGACACATCTGCTGTTTTGCTCAGTTTATATAAATAAAGAATATTTTCCAGTCATTCAGTCGTTCATTACACATTTCATAAAATCGTTTAGTGAACTTAAAATCATGAATGAAATCGTGAGTTGAGTGTGTCGTTACATCCTATTAATGATGCTTCTGTGTCAGTGACGATGCCATATCTTTTTTTAAACTTTGAAAGTAACCTTTGCTTTTATATTAAATAATAGAAATTGGTAAGTTAGAAGTATTGTGAACCACTATATGCTAATATACACACAAATAGACACGTCACATGGAGGAAAGGCACCTGCATCTACATGTTTTGATGACTCCCATTTCTTTTTAATCAGATGCTCCCCAGTCAGGTGTTGAAGGTGGCCCAGTATCCAACGTGTAAAACCATTGTACCTGAATGTGGTCAGGAGTTCTGCACACTGGGCTGTGTGTGTTCCAGTCTCCAGCATCTGAACAGAGGTCCCCTTCACTGCCGGCGACCTGAATGCATGTTTGGCTGTGCCTGCTTCAAACGCAAGATAGTCAAGCAGATGAGTGCGGGAAAGAGCGAACAACCGATCCAACCTGTTTACTGTAAGAGCAGACATTTCGATACCATTTGTGCATGTTGTTCCTTTTCTATTGTTTATTCTGGATGTCTAAAATTATGGTTTCAAAGTGGATTGACTACATTCTAAATACCTTTTTGAACCAATTAGACCACTGCATTTTATTTTATTACAGAACTGTCATACATATGATGATATGCTTATAGAACTTTTTAGCTTTTGTTACTACTCCGTATGGTCACAACCCTCAGTTACACAAATGATATAGTGATACTTTTATCTCTCCCCAGCTATGACCAATAATGAACATGTGGTCCAGCTTCGCCCGGGTTCCCATTCTAACAAACTGTGGAACCACAGCATTAATGATGTGGATCCAGAGGCTCTCTTGACCCCCAAAAGGGCTCCACTGTATGTGGCCCCTATAAAGGTCCTAAAGCGCATCAGTGTGCCTCGTCCAACGCAACCGGTAAACAAAACATTATCTTATTAGATTTAATAGAGGCTTTTCTATGTCTTAGTGTTTGAGGAATTACACTGTCGTACAAATTGCTAATTATTTACTAGAGTTTAAGAGCTGTACGTTTAGTAATTGTAAAAAATATATCCTATGTTTATATGTATAAACATTTTGTAATTTAAAACAAAATCATGATTGCAGATTCGAGAAGAGGATAAGGATCCAGTGTATAAATACTTGGAGAGCATGATGACATGTGCACGTGTAAGAGAGTTCAACAGCAAGCCTCCCCCTGAAATCAGCATTGAGCCCAAGATCCTTCATACTTCTACACCAAACACCACAGCAAAACCACAGAAGACAACCACTGATAACCTGCTGAAAAATTACCACAGACCTCTACTGACTGCTGTTAAAAACACAGGTAAGGCATCAGAGAAGATGCAGTAAGTACACAATTCTGTTTTAGCTGTAAATATTTTACCAGCTACTGAAGTACATCTGTTTTTGTAGGTATTGTACTCGTTTTGTTATCCTACTCTTGCCTGGTGGTGTATCTGACATGCCTGACTCTGCGATATTAAAGATATTCTGCTATTTCTTCTTATACACAACCATAATGCATTATGTCCCACAGCAAAAAAGACTTCTGAGGGTACCACCAATGATGAAAAAGACGCAAAAAAGCAAATTGAGATCCAGTCAGCATGTCAGTGGGCCAAGGACCGCGAAATGGTCTTGGAAGCTTTATGTCTGCGCATGAATCAGAATAGGCTGTCTCGGCGCTTCTGGGTAGGACCGTACTGCATCAGACCGGTCGCCAGGATCTTCATGCGGAAGCCCAGTGGCTCCATCGTCACCTACAGGGTAGGTCTCTGAGGAGTAATACATTAACAAGGAATACAAGTCCAGAGTCTCCTAAATAGATAAAATATTTTGTATTTAAATTAATTAATTTTTCTGGCTTATTGCCTTGACTTGGTAGTTATATAAATGACTACAGACTAGTCTCTGAATTATTGAATTATAACAAAAAGAATCTCCTGCTCTATTCCAACTTCTTCTAGGTACACATCAGTAAACCATTAAAAGCCAGTGATAATGATGAAGAGGACTCTGATGACAGCGATGAGGAAAAGCAAGTGCATAAAAGCTTTGACGAGGACATCGATGCAGAAGAGGACTTTGGAAAAAATGAATATTCCAATATGCGGGTTGGAGTTACACCCTTTTTGAGTGGAGTATTATCTGCCGGCAGACTAAGAGCCAGGACCAAACCTGTTGGCTGCCAAGCATATGGACTTATACAGGTCAGGCTTAAGGAAATACCTTTTAATATCTAACACTATTAATATGCTTTCTCCTGAGGTGGAACTACACCTGATCATTCTGAATGACTGAACATACATTGCATTCATGATTTTTAGGAGGGAACCTTATACTTGGAGTAATGTATGCAATTCATGTATTTCTTTTTTTCCAGGTAAATGGCAAAGCCTACAATCAGGCCAGACTGTTGCTGGGGAACATGGGATCTCTACACCCAGCCAACCGGCTTGCAGCATTTGTCACAGGCCGACTGCATCCTCCTGGTGGAATTTCTCTTCCGAAATCCAACCCAACAAGCAAAATCACCACTACTAGTACTGTTCACATGAAGCCTGCTGGCACAGTAGTCCCGCCAGTTTTAATTGCAAAGAAAACCAGTGATGTGAAGACACCAACACAACCACCAGGTAAAATCGTCTCTGTTCCTCAACCTCAGCACAAGCACTTAGATTTAAACAGATTCCTTCACAAAGGAAGGAAAAGTAGTCAACTTGAGAACCCTCCAACACAGAAACACCTGCAGCTACTGCAGAATATCAAAATCATCCAAGGCAATAAAACTACAAGCACTTGAATAAGTATGCTCAACAATCTAGTTTCCAGCGGTTAAATAAAACAGGGTTGTCAGTTTTAGCAAGACACAAACTTGTGTCTATCTATTCTTTTCATGTTATACTTTTATACATACATACATACATATATTATATGTACATACATTTATACTACTACTTTTTTATTTTAAAGCAGCGTTTTGAGAATAAAAACTATCTCTGTCCACACAAGAGTTAGTCTAGTAGCATCTGACAGTGCAGATGTCCTGACCATTCGCATAAACATGAAGCAGGTTGTCTGATGTTACTCTGCAGTTTAAAATATGGACTTGTAAGTTGTAAATGAACAACAATGGTGAAAAGTAAGACATTGGATTTTTGGACCAACAACAAGGTGGAACTGTTAGTGAAAGGTATGTAAGTCTACCTAACCAATAAGACTGACGGATGGGTGTCATCTTTCCCAGGGGGGGGGGGCATTTATGCCCAACTAGACTACAAGCAACCCCTGAGTTTTCAAACCAAATGGGGTTAGCAGTGTTTCCAAATTTTAGATGCTTGAAAACGCTAGAGTAGTGTGAACACGAGGCATAAATGTAGCAGAATATATTGTTTTTTTTTTTTTACCAAAATGTAATATTGTAAATATAACCTAAGAAGCCATAATCTAGTACTTGTCTCACCACCTGCATTGTTTTGTTTAATCAGCTCCGCTCATTCAGCCAGACTCTTGGAGAAAGGGATCCATCTACTTACCGCAGCATTCACAAAACTCCTCCACCATCAAGCCTTTTGTAGCGGGCCCTCGCATCTCAGTCAGCCCCTTCCAGAACAGCTCCACGTCCTCGCCTGTCTCTCTCACCGTCTCACAATCACTGAAAACCCCCAGCTTCTTAGGACAGAGTGGGACCTATTCATTCAGGATCTGCCCTCCAGCTAACCAGGGCCCCAGAGGCCAGAACCTGCAAGGAGTTACCCTGCCTGGGGGCTTCACTCTCATTCAGCTCCCTAAGCCTGGAGCTGATGGAGCTTCATCAGAATTTGTGAACACTACAAATGTGGATGGCGTGGATAAAGCCCGGCCTCAAAAAGATGCTTTGTTCAATTTTGGAGATACAGGTGCAAATTGTCTTTGTTTGGATGCCTTAACTGGAGCTAAGGACCTATCAAGCAGCAAGTCGGTGGAGGCTGGAATCTCCCCTCAGCTGGACTACAACAGGAAGGTGGAATCCAACCTGGATATCGCTTCAGAGGACTTAAGCTCCGACTCCTCAGACTACTGTGGAGAGGGTGACGAAGATGTAAGTGTTGTCACTAAGAAATGTCTTTGGTTTCAGTAAAACATTTGTTTCTCTAACTGAAATATGGTTTTAATTATAAAATGTGGATTACAATAACCAAAACAAGAAAATCAGCATATCTATTCCCTTGCATGTTGTAACTGCAGTACTTGTTACAGTTTTAAAATCTGCATGTTGAATGTTTTCTTCAGGATGAGGTAGTGGACATTGAGACTGTCGAAGAAGTAAAACAAGGAGTGGCCATTGCTAAATTGAAAGAAGCGATCAGCAGGGCACAGAAGGACTCACGGTAATACCTGTGAATGGAGGATATATGATATGTAAACCTGTGCATATTTTCCACTAGTGAACAAATTTTGTTCAATTCTTCTCTACTTTCAGAGATTCCAGTGATGGTTTTGCATCATGCAGGGAACTCAACGTCCAGGTATGTAGTAATGACAGTAGGCTAGTAGTGGTCATAGTGAGTGAAAATGTGATGTGAGATGCATATTATGTTACAGTGAGGAAAATAAGTATTTGAACACCCTGCTATTTTGCAAGTTCTCCCACTTAGAAATCACAGAGGGGTCTGAAATTGTCATCGTTGGTCCATGTCCACTGTGAGAGACATAATCTAAAAATAAAATCCAGAAATCACAATGTATGATTTTTTTAACTATTTATTTGTATGATACAGCTGCAAATAAGTAATTGAACACCTGTCTATCAGCTACCATTCTGACCCTCAAAGACCTGTTAATCTGCCTTAAAAATGTCCACCTCCACTCCATTTATTATCCTAAATTAGATGCACCTGTTTGAGGTTGTTAGCTGCATCAAGACACCTGTCCACCCCATACAATCAGTAAGAATCCAACTACTAACATGGCCAAGACCAAAGAGCTGTCCAAAGACACTAGAGACAAAATTGTACACCTCCACAAGGCTGGAAAGGGCTACGGGGAAATTGCCAAGCAGCTTGGTGAAAAAAGGTCCACTGTTGGAGCAATCATTAGAAAATGGAAGAAGCTAAACATGACTGTCAATCTCCCTCGGACTGGGGCTCCTGCAAGATCTCACCTCGTGGGGTCTCAATGATCCTAAGAAAGGTGAGAAATCAGCCCAGAACTACACAGGAGGAGCTGGTCAATGACTTGAAAAGAGCTGGGACCACTGTTTCCAAGGTTACTGTTGGTAATACACTAAGACGTCATGGTTTGAAATCATGCATGGTTCCCCTGCTTAAACCAGCACATGTCAAGGTCCGTCTTAAGTTTGCCAATGATCATTTGGATGATCCCGAGGAGTCATGGGAGAAAGTCATGTGGTCAGATGAGACCAAAATAGAACTTTTTGGTCATAATTCCACTAACCGTGTTTGGAGGAAGAGGAATGATGAGTACCATCCCAAGAACACCATCCCTACTGTGAAGCATGGGGGTGGTAGCATCATGCTTTGGGGGTGTTTTTCTGCACATGGGACAGGGCGACTGCACTGTATTAAGGAGAGGAGGACTGGGGCCATGTATTGTGAGATTTTGGGGAACAACCTCCTTCCCTCAGTTAGAGCATTGGAGATGGGTCAAGGCTGGGTCTTCCTACATGACAATGACCCGAAGCACACAGCCAGGATAACCAAGGAGTGGCTCTGGAAGAAGCAGATCAAAGTTCTGGCGTGGCCTAGCCAGTCTCCAGACCTAAACCCAATAGAGAATCTTTGGAGGGAGCTCGAACTCCGTGTTTCTCAGCGACAGCCCAGAAACCTGATTGATCTAGAGAAGATCTGTGTGGAGGAGTGGGCCAAAATCCCTTCTGCAGTGTGTCAAACCTGGTGAAAAACTACAGGAAACGTTTGACGTTTGCAAACAAATGCTACTGTACCAAATATTAACATTGATTTTCTCAGGTGTTCAAATACTTATTTGCAGCTGTATTATACAAATAAATAGTTTAAAAAATCATACATTGTGATTTCTGGATTTTTTTTAGATTATGTCTCTCACAGTGGACATGCACCTACGATGACAATTTCAGACCCCTCCATGATTTCTAAGTGGAAGAACTTGCAAAATAGCAGGGTGTTAAAATACTTATTTTCCTCACTGTATGTATCTGGAAATCTTCATTAGCTGCGTAACATTGTGTGATATCTAAAGATGAACAGCAGTAAAACAAATTTTATTCTGATCCAAAGACTCTTTCTGTGAGATAAAGAACACTAAAAGATTATACCCTAGACACTATCCATTATATCCAAAGATTAATGAGTAATCGTGTTAGATAATCGTGATTTCAATATTGACCTAAATAATTGTGATTATTTTTTTCCATAATCGAGCAGCCCTACTATTGGTTCAGATTACAGAGTAGTCGGTATTACTTGTTTCTAATGCAACCTTTGTTTTCCCTGTATTCCAGGGTCAAATGGGCAGGGAACATGAGAGTAAGAATAATAGGAGGCGAAACAACCACACGAAGCTAGAAAGGCAAAGACGCTCTGAACAGCGCATCCTCTTCGACAGACTCCAGGTTGTCCTTCGGAGTGACCCCAGGGCCCCCCAGGCTCCGCCTCCTTTCACTGGTCAGTTCCACATCCTGTTATCGGTTATCATGGGCCCCAAACTACACAAAATCTACAAGAGAAACTATTTTTTCTTAGTAAATCAGCCCTACAAGTATCTAAATGCATTAGCGCTGGTGTTAGCAGCCTGTATGGTTTCCCCCTTAACAAAATTAAGGTTGAGTTGATATTGATATAAATAACACACACACACAACAAATAACATTGGTACTACCAAGCAACGATTCAAATTTCAGCACCTGAGAGCGTTTAAGCGCATGTTTGACAGAGAGCGGGGCTCAGCTTGGGCAGGCTGTGCACGTGGAACGAGACTACATCGCCTCTGCAGCTTTTCCAAGTCAGTGTGTCACAGCAATGTCAATAAGCAGTCGCAAGTTTGGTTATACTCTCCAAAACTCCATGCAGACAGCGTTCACTGCAATATCAAATCTCATATAATGGTGATCCGAATGCAGCCGCGGTGCAGTTAACATTTACACTTCCTCTGAGACAGACAAGCAAACAAGCCCTGGTGACTGACTGACCGGCACACCAGGGTACTTTTGGCTCTGGTGACTGACTGACAATCAAAACAGCGTTCTCTATGCCCTGGTGATTGACTGACAGGCTGGACGTTGTAGGACAAGGCAGCTTTACTTCTATAGCACATTTCAGCAACAAGGCAATTTGAAACACTTCACAACAAACAGTAAAGAGCTGTTAAAAAGAGATGAATTGAAACCAGCTAAAATAGAATACAAATATAAGAGTAAAAGTAACAGTTTTGTGTAAGAAATTAAAAAATATTTGATTTAATGTTGTAGTGGCGGGGGTCGTGGAACACTTGTATCATGAGGACACACTGACTGTTTTGTTGTCATTACTCAGAATTCCTCATGGGGGCGACAGAAACTACGCACTTTAGCTTTAATCGGATAAATAGGTTTTGGAATTATTTATAAAATTTAAATAATGTTTTGTTATTACAGAGGTAAACTACTGTTAAAAAAGGTACAGTTGGGTACCGTCACCGAATTTCATTTATCAGTACCGATAAAAATGTGAA
The DNA here is from genome assembly GCA_026937815.1 of Etheostoma perlongum. Taxonomy (NCBI): domain Eukaryota; kingdom Metazoa; phylum Chordata; class Actinopteri; order Perciformes; family Percidae; genus Etheostoma; species Etheostoma perlongum. The sequence continues at coordinate 19,644,073 of CM049388.1, forward strand.
CCGTACCCATGGCCATATCTACCATTTGAGGATTTTTTTTTTTTTTTTTACACAAAAAAATAGATATGACTTATTCCTCTGTCTGATCATCATCCTCACCGTCATTGCTTGTGTGTGTGTGGGTGGAGTGGATTGTCTTGTCGTAACTATATGATCTTTGGTCAACAAATAGTCAGGACCCCCCCCGAAAAGCTTTTCTTAGTTTTATATAGACTAAAGCAGGTCAGTAACCTAGTCAAATTAGTGAATTTAATTAGTAAAATTTTACTTTTTCAATGCTATTCATCTTCAGACGGACATCTGACGGAAAGCTCCCTTGCTATCGAGCTGCGTTAAAACAATGCCGTTGCCCTTGATGCCGTCTAATGTAAACGCAACGTTAGTAAGTTGTAGTGAGTGAACGTTATCCTGTTGATTGGCTGGTATAATTCTATGATTAAATAACGTTAGAATTATCCTAACTGGCCAGTACCACATCACTCTACGCTGTTACTATATAAATAGGCCTCTATCAACTGAGTTTGTTCTCTTAATGGTTTGAATTAAGCAACAAATCAACAAGTGTATGGAATGCACAAGGGTAATGGTGGTCCGATCTTGTTGTTCCTGACTGATGGGCCAGTGTTAAGCTTTGTAATTAATGCATTTTACAGCGTCGGCAGTTATTTGCTAACTTTCTTTCCTGGATTTAGCAGCAGAGACTGTATTGCTTTTTGCCTCTATTACGTGTCTCTGTTCTTCATATTTCTGTAGGATTATCGATTTCTCTTGTTTCAAATATGAGGCTCTGGTAGACTGCTTGTTTGCTATTGGTCATATGGAGCAAACACTGCCCCTTTCTATGTGAATGTGCTTGCTAGACTGGAAAAACATGGGTTGGTTGAACAAGTTAACCACCGTTGTGTGACACCTTCTGCGAGACTGCGACCTCTGTTGACCTTGCTTCGTAGTATAAGCCTTGGGTTTTGTCCACTGTCCCACCCAGGGTTATGTCTCTATTAGGCCTGTTCTGATCCAGTTCAGACAATGTAAAAACCTATTGGCAATTATAAGGAAACTTAAAGTTAACTAAGCACCTAGCATAAGTATTATGATAATAGTTTTAATTGTATTTTCATACACATTTTGTGTATTATTTGAATGATGCAAACTCAAACACAAAGATGAAATAAAGAAGGTGTACAGTATATAATTTTATTTAGCCTAATTATCTTTGTGCATATTTAGATCAGGGAAATGAAAAACAAATTGGACCTCGGTGTTGCTGCATCCTGCAATCCTGCAAACGGCTTAAATAAGTGTCCACATTGGTGTTGTAAATAATTCGATACAATGTTGTTTACCACTGAATACCATAAAAGAAAAATGAAGAATAAAGAAAGCATATTCCAAAGACATACAGTATATGCTTGAGATGTGTGTATGGTTTGTGCAGATCATTTTCCCTCTTGGTATTTTACAAGTTTAAAAAGTTTCTGGGTTTTGTCATCTTTACAGGCCCAAAAAGAAATCAAACATCTGGTTGAAACCTCCAGACATCTGGAGGAGAAGAAAAGGAGGCTGATTCAGATGCAGTCTGTCTATGTGAAGGAGCTTTCCCTTTTGTCTGGTATGTACGATTTTTGTGGGTGCATGTTGTGTGCATTTTGTATTTAGTCTCACTTTGTGCTGATTCATGTACTTTTTAAATGGACAACTGTTGTATAGAACTAGTTAGGCACTCCTGTAAAACATATTGCGTTTACGGGGACATGACCATGGTTAGATTGTTTGATTTCCACCAGATTTACTGTAAGTCTTGATCTGATAATCATTAGATAATGAGCGGCGTAACACAACTTGTTGCTTTGAATAACAGCAATTTGCATTGCTCATCAGGATGAACAGAATAGCTGGTAGCACATACAATATGTAGATGCCTTTACTGAAATTTGTCATGTGAAATTTCACTTTTTTAGGGAAGTCAAACAAGATGATTAAACACAAGCTGGCGGAGATCTGCGAGAGGCAGAAAATAAGAGAAAAGAAGCAGGAATGGAGTCCTTTCTTTTCCAATCTACTCCAGTCCAGAGCAGCTCTTCTGCAAGCCACTGCCTCCCAGTCCAAGCACCAGTCCACACCCCTGCTACAGCCTGACTTCTACACGGCTCCGTCTCAGGCTGACCCACCCATAAAAGCCCTAAATGAGATGATGTCTGTGCTTAGGTCTAACCTACAAAGGCCTCCAGCCCAATCCACATCTCAGACACCCATGCCTCAATCAGTGTGCTCTCTAACCCAAGCTAAGGCTTCTGCCCCCTCACAACCAGACGCTCAACATCAGATAAAGTCTGAGGTCCAACAGGAGCCCCCTGGTGCCCCAGCCCAGGTCAGTATGCCTAATTCCCACAAGGAGTGCTCAGTCGCTGCTACACATCAGGTCCCTGCAGCCCAGGATGGAGCCTCACCTGCATCATCCACACCCAATTCCAGCAAACCTCCTGTACAGCAGCCAAAGCCATTCCCTCTTCCTCTAATTCGCTCCAAGACCGGCAGAATCATACTTCCCTCATCTCTGAAACCACGTAAGTTAAGATGTCCTGTTCAGCCATGAATTTAATCCCTGAGTCACAATGTCTTCATTTGTATGTATGAAAAGAGTCTTACATACATATTTTCCTCTTTTCTCACAGTTGGTCAAGGCTTCTATACACTTGTGGTTATGGAAGCCAAGCAGAAAGAAGAGAAGGGTGAAGATAGCTCTTTAGCTAATATGCAAGCTCCTGATGTGAACTCGTCTCAGAACCAAGACAAGAGCTTTTCTGAATGTAACCACTTGTCGGATTCAGAAAGCAGTCGTATTTTGGAGGAGGACAAAGCAGCACAATCCCCAAACTCTAAACCCAAATGTTCAGGTGTCAAAGCCCCCCCTGGCTGAGCTTGCCCTCATTAACAAATCAATCTTTGTGCCCTCGGTGGCTCTGCAAGCTGTGGAGAACTGCCAGGAGGAGAGCACAGCGTTGGGTTTGAACAAAACAATGGCAACTGCCTGCTTGAGTTTTACATGTGTGAAACGGGCTCCTACGTCTGTGGAGCCTGATCCCAGCCCTCCTGTGGTCCGCCGTCCCAGAGGCAGGCCTCGCAAGCACCCTATTACCCCCGTAAGTGCAAATGAAAAACCTACTGTGGCTGAAGATGCCAGTAAAAGTGTCTGTGAAAGGGAAACTTCTATTCTGGTTTGTCTGGAGAGACAAATTGAAAACATTGCTTTGGAAGTGACCAAGACGCAAGTGGAAAGCTCCCCAGGAATGGTTAGTGATGACCCTGTGCCAGTCAAACGAGGCAGAGGAAGGCCTCCGAAGAAGAAATGTGCACAGCCATGGAGTTCTCCAGTTGTGCGAGCAGGAAGAAGTCCATCTAAATCTAACGAGGACAGCCCTGTCAGACTTTCTCAAAGCCCTCATTCTAAATCCATGGGAAGTCCTGCAACAACCACCTTGCTCGGAGATATCAACGCATCTCGGCCTTTAACCCGGGGTGCTTTAGGAAAGGACTTCCCCAGTGCAAAGAAACGCTCCTGGATAGAACGTAGAAAAGGACCTGGAACCAGAGCTTGAATCTGAATCTGAATCTGAATAGTCCTCATATCTTCCTGTAGCTGCTAAGAGTAATGAACATAATCATTCGTCCTCAGTCTCAGTTGGATGCTGCTCTTTTCTGTATATGTTTGCTCAAACCTCAGTGGCCATCGTTCATACTAAAGAGATAAGCTGTTTTTGGTATTAAGAATATAAGAGAAAGCATTAATTGACCTGCTGAATGTATGAATTAAATTAATGGTAACTCGCATTCAGTTTGGATGTTGTGTTTTTTAGATGCATTTCTGTCACCTACATTCATGTTTACTTCCCATTATTGAGATTCGTCCAAATCATGTTTTTGTTGAAGTAATTGATAATTGATCTGTCTAATGCAAACTCAACAACTTAATTTCAATGTGTTAAGTGTTAACCCTTTGAAATACTTGTTTTCCATTATTGACTCAGCGAAAATCAACTGTAGTAGCACTTTGTTTTTGGTAGAAGTCCCCAAGATGTCTGATGTCCTTGATGTATACTGGGGAGTTAGCTCGGTAATATGCATATAAATGTGTCACAAGCAATCAAGACTATTAGCCATATATTGTATCTTTGAAAATAACCTCTGTAAATATTGTATTTCTTTTTTAATCACAATGCATTTACTTTGGGGATTTTGAAACACTGGTTGTACTATTACTTGAGAAAAGGGTGGCCTTTAAAATCAATTTAAAAAACTACATGCATTCATTATGGCACTGTTCAGTTTCATGTTGTTGAGACAGAATCTAGCTGTTTTTGTCCCACTCATTAGGAACATATCAGTAGCCCATTATCAATATCCTGGTGACACCCTCAGTAGCCTGTCCTAACTCACTGCAGTTTATCAATGTGGCAGGGTGAATCAATGTCACACAATAGTTATAGACTTCATCAGAATGATGTCCCCAGCTTATTTTTAATGTCCTATTGTTTGAGGACATCCAATTTCATTCCTTCTTATTTACAGAGTTTCCCTTTGGGGATCAATAAAGTTTTTCTGATTCTGATGCCTGCAAATACAGTTACTCTGCTTTCTTTAAATGATTTTATTTTTACAATAAGAGTTAGTATTAGGACATCTACCGTCAAATTTATTGACAAATATATATATTGAAATATTTAATATTGAATTTAATTGTATTATATCAACAATGGACTTGTATGTTTCACGTCACACATTCTCTACAGTGATTGGTCAAGCGTCATCGCGGGGCGTGGCCTGTTCCAGCCCAGTGGTTCTTGTAATGCAAATCTTACATGTCATTTGAGATGATAATGAATGCGTGTTAGATAAAGTACAGCCTTTCTCAGGTGAAGTGTCTTTTATTGTGTTAGGTTTTTATTTTAAACCTCAGCCTTTTGATTGGTTCATTTAATAATTAACCATTAAACTATACAGCGCAATAAATAGCCTAGTTCTAAAGTAAATGACTTAAACTTGAATATATTTGCATATACACGAACAAATGGACCATTATACACAAATGATACGTGTTTATCATCCAATCAGCAGAAAAACATCCGCCATGCAGTTTAAGAACCCCCCCCTCTCTGTAATCCTATTACATCAGTTAGGTAGTCTACACCAGCAACAAAAGCAATCATTGATGTAATCATGAGACCGGTTTAGGTTGAGATTAATATAGTGATGTCATGCAGACATCAACAGCTGAGCACCCCCCCTTGTCAATAGCAAATTCAGTGTTGCACAAGGCGGCATCAGTCCAGAAGTGGTGGGAAGCTGCAGGAGAAGCGGTTCATGTGAAGGAACAGTCACCCACTCAAGAGATTAACGTCCACGTGTCCCGGCAGCAGGGACACTGTCCAACTCTGTAGCCCTCTCTCTGGTCTGTGTGTGTGGGATCAGGCCTCCGCTTCACTTCTTCAGCCCAGCGTGCGAACTTGGCCGGTGACTCTTCCCAGCGGACGGCAGCAGTTCTCCGGGCGGTGCCACAACATGTCCGGTGATGGCTTCACAATTAAAAGCCGCATCAGGAATTTGCTGCGTTCTCCATCAACCAAGCATCAGAAGAACAGGAAAGAGAGTCTCAGCAGCAAGGTATTACCTTTAAAAGTAAAGTTTTAGATTCTGAGTAGAACAGCACAGCAGCCTAATGAAGTCTTTATAGATTATTATAACTTTTGGGTGGGGATAGTTTGTGAAAAAATCCTTTGAGTGGTTGGACTATTTGGACCAAGAATCTATGTATAAATAACTTTATTAGGTATTTATTATTTATTTATTGTATGTATGTATATTGCATCCTAGTATTTCATTTCTGTGTTACTGATTTTGCTGCTGCAACACTGTAATTTCCCATTTTATTGGGATCAATAAATATCTATCTATATTAATGGATAAATAATATGTGTGACAGCATTATAGAAAAAGAAAGTAGAAACACCAGCAGAATGGGTTTTTCACAACCCCAAATCTTATGAATGGTTTATAAATCATAAGACGATTTATGAATCATTAATAGGGCCATATGTTCCATCTTGGAAACTTTTAATAAAAGGAGCTCCATCAGAAAGTGATACTCTCTTATGAGACTTATTAAAGAAAACCTTAAGCTCACAGTTGTTGAGTTGAGACTGTTTCTGATTTCCCATACCTGACATTTCCTGATCATGCTTTTTATGATTCGCTATTCATTTTTCATATGTGTTAGTAGGACACCGTAGACTCAGGTACATTTATGCTAATCGCATTGTATTTGTTATATATTTTCCTAGACAAAGACAGCATGTCTTGCCAGCCCTACTGTCACTTCTTCTGTTAAATGATTAGGTTAAACCTGATCTTTTACATTGTTAACATCTCTTAGTTACACCCAAAATATAAAATAATATTATTTGTGATACATTTTGATTTCAGAAGTTGAAATTATCACATTCCACGGAGACCATTGTTTTGACATGAAAGCATGTGTTTTGGAGATAACAGCTCCTTTAGATTATTATCATCCTTATCATCCTCCTCACATGTTACAACCACACATGTCTATTTCTGTCTTTGATTAAGAGAGGAATGTGCTTAGTTACACAACTGCTACTTTGAGTTCAGTAATTATCCCTCCATCACCACTTATTTCTGAAAGTAAAAATCCTTCAACAAACAAAAAAGTCCTTCAGAACAATACGTCCTTTGTGTCTGTCCAGGTGACTTTGGAGAAGGTCCTAGGAATCACAGCCTCGGGAAACAGTGGTCTGGCCTGTGACCCCCGATGTGGGCGAGTGGCCTATCCTGCAGGGTAAGTGAGACCATTTTTGAATCCTTATTTTGACATCTGACCTTTGACTTATCAACACTCCATGCTTCCTTATCATATCTACCTCACACAGTCGTTTAGTGTGCAAAATGTATTTTATCTCTGCACTATCTCAGAGGAAATGAAGAGCAGAGATATGTGAGCTTTCTCAATGGAAAAAAAACCCAACGCTTCTTTTTATTCTATCCTCAGGGAGGCTTCCTTTGACTCTCTCACTGATGTATAGTGTAGTATTATTAATTTTGTGCAAACAGTGAAACTGTCTGTGTTACTGTGCTCAGTGCAGACTAAGAGAAATGTGATCTGCAGGTTGGAGGATTTAGATCTAAAGTGGCGATGCTCGGGGCCTCACAGCAGCTGCACCACCACGATGAAAGCAGACTGTAAAGCACATGCTGCAACAGAAACAGTGTACACTAAGTCTCTTTGTGTTGGTCTCAAATCTGATAAAGCTGTAGAAGGTCGATGGCTGTCTACAGTGGCCTAGTATTGTTGTGTCACAGAATGTATGTTTTTGATTGTGTGTGTGGGAGAAAGTAACATCTGTTTGTGTGTGGGCAATGGTGTGTGTGTGTGTGCGTGTGTGTGTGTGTGTGTGTGTGTGTGTGTGTGTGTGCGTGTGTGTGTGTATGTGTGTTTCTGACATTGCGTAGCCTCCCACAGTCTGGCAATCCACCTCTAGTCTCAGTGCTTGGTGGCTAAATCTGAACAAGCTGTTCCCAGTTAACAATGTTTGGTTTCCAGAACGTTCTAGGAACGTTTGTATTTAGTTGCGGGAACGTTCCCTGTAGGTTAGTTTTGGTTGTGTTTTGGTTGATCAGAAAGTTTCTTGGAACGTTAGTTTTTGGTTACATCGAATGTTCTCAGAACGTTCGCCTAACGTTGCAACCTTTAGATAACGTTATCCTAATGCTGCAACCTTCAGAGAACATTCCTGTAACGTTATCCTAACGTTGCAAGCTTTAGAGAATGTTGCCCTAACGTTCTTTTTTTACATTCCCCTAACCTTTAAAAAACTTGAACAACCATGACACCAATTATATTATTACTTTGAACTGTCTGTGCATTAGCAGGAATTAATGAACAGGCAAACTTGATAGGATTTAAAACTTTGATATACAATATAAAAAATTTAAAAAAATATACAAGAATCAGAATTAGTTTTATTGCCAATATAGACACATAATAGTGCATGGAGTGAATGGAGTTTCCTGGTACTGTTTAACACCTGGTGCTCTCAAACAGGTTATGAAGAGGAAGTTTTTTTAGCAGGAAACAATGTGGTTATGGCTGGGTTATTTGAATATGGAATATAATTACAATAAAGTGGATGATTCTCAGGGGGGTAGGCAAAATAACATACACTTCGTGAAGCAAGACAGGACTTTTACTTTGAAGCTTTCAAATCCAGTGCTAACACTAACTAACGTTACTGAAATGTGGCCTAACGTAACGTTTAGGACCAATGTTTAGTTCCTCCTTTCTATGCAGTTTGTATGTGATGTTTTTTTTTTTGAATATTCTCCTTAAAAAATTCCTTCGACATTTGGAAAAATACACTTGACTGATACAACTTCTCTCATGCCTGTAATATAGTGATGTTACATTTGAGCGCCAGAAGCTGATTTGTTTAGCTAGCTAGCTAGCTAGCTAAGTTTAACGTTAGCTTAGACTAGTAAACTGACTGCTAGATTGTAAACGGGGTACACAGTTAGCCTTTTTGTTTAAAAGTAAAAAAGTCTCCCTCTACCAGCACCACAAACCTCACAATTTAACATGTTACATTTCTTTTGGATTATTGTGTTACTTGAATTTCGCTATCTTTCGCCAGAGCCAGTTGTTTTCCTCCTCCAGTCTTCATGCTAACCTACGTTAAGCTAACCGGGGCTGTAGCTTCAAATAGCACACTTAGAGTGGTGTGTAAATCTTCTTGTCGCTGCTAACTCAAGGCAAAAGAATATATATATCTCCCAAAATGTCAAACTATTACCTTAAAATATTAAATAATTTAACATTTTTCTTTTCTTGTCTTGTAGTTTTCCCATGCTACTTTATCAAAACACGAGTTTCTGCTTTAGGTCAAATGCATTATTGAATTAGCTCGCTATATCATGGTGAATTATGATTATATTTTCCTTGTGTAGGTGTGTGGTAGTTTTGCTGAATCCCAAAAAGAACAGACAGCACCACATTATCAACACGTCAAGGTGAGTTGAACCCAAAAACAATATGCATTTGCTATTGCACTTCTGGTTAGACCCAAACTGCATGTCATTGCCTTGTACCTGTACCTGTGCAATGACAATAAACTTGAATCTAATCTAATCTGAATCTAATCTAATTTAACGTTAAGCATGACACATTGTCAAAACAATCTAACCATGAGTCACACTGAGCTGTCTTTCTCTATCTCTCTCACTTTTCACAGAAAGACAATCACAGCTCTGTGCTTCTCCCCTGATGGCAAGTACTTGGTTACAGGAGAGGTGAGTCTTACTGTCCACCTGACTTATTCTTTGCTGAGGGTGATTGTCACTCCCCGATGTAAGCCCAGTGCAGATTTGAGTCGCGCATGCTCAGATATAAACAGTTTACAACATAACTGTGAAATTGTGAAATCTATGAAATAATTAACTTTTCTCAGTACAAACAATAACAGAAGATGGGAATCATTTCAAAAACGTTGTAGCTATCTAGCCATGATTGTTTGATTGCTAACGATACCTCAAAATGCCATTTAACTGATTTAACAGAAGTCTCTCGTTAGCATCTTATATGCTACTTGTCGCAAAGTTCCACTGTAATGTGTCAAGCAAGCATCTGCAGTTTTGTTGTAGTTAGTTACAATGTTTGCCTCAACACAACACTAGCTTAATCCGCCCCAGCCAATCAGAGCCGATTAAAGACTTCTGTGTGTAAGTAGATGAGCATGCAGTAGTTGCCTGGTCGGCAGAGACCAAAGTTCACAAGAAATGCGATGAGTACAGTGATAGGCTGTTTTGCTGCCATTTAAAAGAAACCAAATGCCACATTTTGTAGACTGATACCTGGAAGTGAAACTACTAAATATACAAGTCAATCTTTCAAACTAAATATTATAGTCAGTCAGAAACCAAAGTTGAGAGCATATGAAAAGAAATGTCCCTCACACTCTCATTCACCAAACAGGAGCTAATTTACATCAAGGCCAGGCGGGCAGCAGACATATTGTTAATAGGTCTTTCTTTCTTTTTGTCTTTTTGTAAGCAGCCCATTATTAAGTTAAATGTCATCCATTTCCTTTTTGGCTGCCTTTACTCTCTACTGTTAACTCTGACCTTTGAAAGGTGGTTCTGCCGTATTAAAATAAGAGGCCACACAATACACAAATAGCCTGCTGACCTTATGATCCCTGAGAGAGAATAATGAGAACAAGTCAAGGGACTAGTAGCTGTTTACAGTAAGCAGAGGTCAGAGGACGGAGAGGATAAGCTCTTAGAGAGCTGGATAGACTGGACTGGCAGGTACTCTATGTTGTTGCAGAGGCTTGAAAGACAGAAAAAACAAACATAATATAGCAATGAGACATAGGAATCACCCTTGTCTTTAGTAACTATTTTCTCTTAATCCTCACATCCCAATGTCCCATTGACCAGAGCGGTCACCTGCCAGCGGTGAGACTGTGGGACGTGGCAGAACGGAGACAGGTGGCTGAGCTCCAGAAGCACAAATATGGCATCTCTTGCGTGGCTTTCTCCCCCGACAGCAAATACGTTGTCAGTGTGGGAAACCAGTATGACATGATGGTCAATGTCTGTGCGTGGAAGGTAGGCCTAATAACCCAATTATGTTCTGCCAATCTTCCTAGGCCTTGTCACATGACCAATTCATATTTCCATGATAACTATCCAAAATTCTGATACCATGGAACCAGCACTGGAATGTTTTATTAAAAAGTGGCAGACTGAGCTTATAGAAAATGTGCATTGAATTCAGGTATACAATTTGGTTAAAATGAAAACTAGTGAAATTAATAATGAATGTGATTTTTTTTGAGAGGAATAACACTATTGTTCTATCCTATTGAATATTTCCTATATTTCTAAGCAGATTTCCTATGCTCTATGCTGATAAAATGCCCCCCTGACTGATTATTGGTTCCCCTTGTGCCATTCCACTTAAAAAATCCTGGAATCGCCCCTACCTGTCACCTACACACTTCTTGTTATGTTAAAAGAATAGTTCAACATTTTGGGAAATACTCTTATTTGCTCTCAGCAGGTGGTTAGCTTAGCTTAGCTTAGCATAAATACTGGAAACAGCTAGCCTGGCTCTGTCTAGACATTAAGTACATTTGGTAGTAAATCAAAATGTGGGTAAGCTCACAGAGTGCTCTGTATATAACATTCATTGTTGTATTGTTCTCTTACAGAAAAATGTTGTTGTGGCTGCCAACAAGGTGTCCAGTAAGGTGACAGGTGTGTCTTTCTCTGAGGACAGCTCCTACTTTGTAACTGTGGGGAACAGACATGTCAAGTTTTGGTATCTGGACCACTGCAAGGCCAGCAAGGTATTAAAGGAGAATGTTGGTTTGTCTTTTATGAAGGTGTGTCAGTCATGTAGGTTGCAACCGCTCGATTGTGTTTTAAGCCCCCAACGTCTCCTCCCAAGCAGCGCTGTGAGCGTTGACTTCAAGGCCCCTAACTATAATCATAACCATAACCATAACCATTGCCTAATCCTAGTGCCTTCCAGGCAGCACTGCCTGGAAGAAGACGTTGGGGGCTTAAACCTCATGTTGTCCTTGGGTCAAATTAGACCCGTTTTCAGTTAATTGTTTTTTTTTGGCACAAAAAATGAGCCGTCAAAATTAAGCACTGAAAATGTCAACATTAAAAATATCAAAAAACATGAAAAAAAAAGCACCCACAACATTGAAAAAGTGACAAAAATGTTGAAAAAAAAATGTTGAAAAAAAGTGACCCAAACGTTTTTTTTTCATGGTTGACGGGAAGACAACACAAAGGTTAAAACAGCGATAAACGTTGCAACCTTCCCTTTGATTTAGTACTGCTTGGAGTTGGAGTCGTTTTTCTACCTTTAGAAGAATACTTTTTATTTCCAAACATTATTATGCTGTATGAGTAATCTTCATTGCCTTTGTCCAAAATATAAAAACCATCAGAGTTGAGTGGGAGTTTGCTTTTGTCCCAGTTCCTATTTCATTTTGATTTCATTGTTCCAGAGCATTGAACACACGTTTGCGGATTTCACACAATGTTTTTCACAATTTCACAACCACTTACTGTGTAATCAAATAAAGAAACACTCAAATAAAGAAATTAATTTGTTAAAACAAGTTACACATTTTATGGTGAAATCCATGTACATACAGTATACAATACAGTACATCCCCATTCAACGACAGGATGGGGATGTACTGTAGACGTACACAGAATTTTAAGTTTAAATGAAGCCCATATTCTGCTTTAACCACTCCAGTGTGGTCCTCATTAGCTAATCCTCACCCCTCTGTGGTATTCAGGCCAGTGCTCCTGTCCCTCTGCTGGGCCGCTCCGGGCTACTGGGAGAGCTGAGGAACAACTTCTTCTGTGATGTGGCTTGTGGACGGGGTTCTACATCTGACTCCACCTTCTGCATCACCTCCTCCGGCCTGCTGTGTGAGTTTAACAGCAAGAGGATGCTGGACAAGTGGGTGGACCTACGGGTGAGTGAGTCACAGGAAGTATCCAGCAAGTTCAAGCTTTTTATTCTTATCATGTGTGCAACAATTACAAAGAAACAGTCGTTGGAAAATCTTAGGCCTCAGACACCCTCCATCAATGCTCATTAAATATCTATAAAAATGAAAATCATGCCAGTTAAAGGTGCAGTAGGTAAGACTTATAAAACTAATGGCGTTTTTCCATTACATGGTACCTACTCTGCTCGACTCGGCCGCGGTGCCCGTCCTCCTTTCTCCATTGCAGATTAGTACCGCCTCATGAGGCGAGCTGTGGCTGGTTGTCATAGCAGCAAACTGCCGTGACCTAACGCAACACACACAGAAAGTCAAAGGTGTGTTGTTTTTAATTCTCGGTATGTGGCTGTTGCCAGAAGACAAATAAGTTCCAAAAGAAGCTGGAGGCAGCAAAAACAAAAACAAACGCTGGCTAAACTACTTAAAGGAGATTTCAAAATGTAGCTGTTTTTTATGTGTAGTGCTGTCAGTAGTGAGACAAATTAAACCAATCAGTGTTGCCTACACTGAGTTAGATTTTGCACCCAACAGGCTTAAACAGGGCAAGTTTTAAACATGTTTTAAGCCTCTAAACATGCTCAAAATGTCATTACCAGTGCCTAGCCAAGTGCAGTTATTTCATCCAAGTGAACACAGTGAATTTGGCTGCAGTTGTGACAGACATGAATAAAAGTTGTGTTAATTCAGCTACTGCACATACCTCTGTTTATTTCCTGTTTTCCGGTGAAGTCCACACTAGTGAATTTTCACAACTTTTATGCCTTTCTGTCACATCTACTGCAGTCAGATTCACTGTTACATTGACATTTGGAGCATGCTTAGAGGCTAAATACAAGTTTAAAACTTGCCCTGTTTAAGCCTGTTGGGTGCTAACTCTAGCAGGAGGATAACTCAGTGTAGACAGCACCGATTGGTTTCATTTATCTCACTACAGACAGCACTACAAATTAAAAAAAAAAAAACAGAGCTACATGTTGAAATATACCAGAATTCTCCTTTAAACACAGCATTTGTTCAGGACACTTTGGTTTTCTCCATATCGGCCAGCTCTAAGTGGGAGAGGGCATCGTGGAGGGCTACATCTATTTGCTCTTGCATATTGATAAGCATGGTTTGAAAACTAAGTAGCTGCATTGCATTAGTGCAGATTTCTAACTTTAAATGCTATGCTACTGTTTTTGTTATAAAACATTCATTTTGTTCTTTATTGATTCAGTAGGTGTCTACGCCATAAATGGGATATTTCACTCACCTAATTTACGGTCGGTGGCCAGCTATGGTGGTTAATCTAACCCTCATGTTGTCTACCCGTTTTCCTATATCAATGTTCTTTTTAATTACCCAATTGTAATTACCCAAAATAACATGATTGATTCCACAAAACGCTCTTTGGCAAGTACAAATCTCTACTTTCATTTATTTTGGAGCGTCTTATTCAATTTTATATTTATGTGGGAAAAGAAATTGAAGTGTTTTTGAAATAGTATTGATTAAAAGTTGACATATTCCAGTCTGTGATTATCCATCAACATACATTCCTTTAATTTTAGTCTAAATAATTCTTAATTCCAGCTTTTCTAACTCAAACATTAGGTATAATTTCCTATAAATTAGTTTTATTGACCATAAATTCCAAAGATAATTGTAAAACTAAAGTTAATAAGTTAGTGTTACGTAGTGTTGAAATGTCAAAAAAGTGGCAAAAGTGTTGAAAAAATGGACAAAAACGTAAGAAAAAGTTAAAAACATTGATAAAAAGCGTCACCAAAAGTGTTGATTTCCAATTTTGACTGGAAGACAACACAAGGGTTAAGAAGTGAGGTTATGTCAGAGGATGAAAGACAGATTAGTAACAGGGACGAACGAGTACAGGAGCTGTTTGGAAGTATTCCAATAAGGATGCATATATTTGCAACCTTCTGCAACTTGTATCATTACTGACATGCAGGGCTATTACCTGCACCAAATCATGAAACTGATGTTGATTTATCTTCATGTTGATTTTTACTGGAGGTCACTATTAGTTTACTTACCTTTTTATTAACCATAACATTTGTGGACAGATGTCCCCGCTCCAGTACGTAGTCACGTGTAAATGATGAACTGTGAAATGCTGTGCCTGTTACTGTATGTTGTGTCCTGCGTTGCAGACGGGCGCGGCCCAGGCTGTGTCTCTGTCTGAGGACATGATCTTCTGTGGCTGTGCTGACGGAACGGTGCGAGCCTTCAGCCCTGTGGACCTTCACTTCATCTGCACGTTGCCGCGCCCGCACCCCCTCGGCTCTGACGTCTCGGCCATCACAGAGGCAAGGTGAGGAAGTGCTCAGTAGTGACACAGCCTCTCCTTGGCAGGGACCCACAGCAGGATCACATGCTCTCAGTTTATAGTGCCTGTTCCAGGTGACTCCGTTCCACAGGGGGGGGGGTCACCAGACGCCTCCCAATACAATATCATCACCGTACGATATTATTGTGATTTTAAACATATTGCAATATACATTTCTCTGTTTGTTCATATCACTTCAATTTTATTTCTGAAAAATGGGATTGTCAAACTGACAAAGACATATATTATACAACATGCCTGTATATTGATACAGTATTGCCACTGAAAATATCGCAATACTATACTGTATAGCCCACCCCTACTAAACTGTAGCACATACACTCACCGGCCACTTTATTAGGTACCCCATGCTAGTAACGGGTTGGACCCCCTTTTACATGTCAATATGTCCATATTGACATGATGGCATCACACAGTTGCCGCAGATTTGTCGGCTGCACATCCATGATGCGAATCTCCCGTTCCACCACATCCCAAAGATGCTCTATTGGATTGAGATCTGGTGACTGTGGAGGCCATTTGAGTACAGTGAACTCATTGTCATGTTCAAGAAACCAGTCTGAGATGATTCCAGCTTTATGACATGGCGCATTATCCTGCTGAAAGTAGCCATCAGAAGTTGGGTACATTGTGGTCATAAAGGGATGGACATGGTCAGCAACAATACTCAGGTAGGCTGTGGCGTTGCAACGATGGTCAATTGGTACCAAGGGGCCCAAAGAGTGCCAAGAAAATATTCCCCACACCATGACACCACCACCACCAGCCTGAACCGTTGATACAAGGCAGGATGGATCCATGCTTTCATGTTGTAGACGCCAAATTCTGACCCTACCATCCGAATGTCGCAGCAGAAATCGAGACTCATCAGACCAGGCAACATTTTTCCAATCTTCTATTGTCCAATTTCAATGAGCTTGTGCAAATTGTAGCCTCAGTTTCCTGCTCTTAGCTGAAAGGAGTGGCACCTGGTGTGGTCTTCTGCTGCTGTAGCCCATCTGCCTCAAAGTTCGACGTACTGTGCTTTCAGAGATGCTCTTCTGCCCACCTTGGTTGTAACGGGTGGTAATTTGAGTCACTGTTGCCCTTCTATCAGCTCGAACCAGTCTGGCCATTCTCCTCTGACCTCTGGCATCAACAAGGCATTTCCGCCCACAGAACTGCCGCTCACTGGATGTTTTTTCTTTTTCGGACCATTCTCTGTAAACCCTAGAGATGGTTGTGCGTGAAAATCCCAGTAGATTAGCAGTTTCTGAAATACTCAGACCAGCCCTTCTGGCACCAACAATCATGCCACGTTCAAAGTCACTCAAATCACCTTTCTTCCCCATACTGATGCTCGGTTTGAACTGCAGGAGATTGTCTTGACCATGTCTACATGCCTAAATGCACTGAGTTGCCGCCATGTGATTGGCTGCTTAGAAATTAAGTGTTAACGAGCAGTTGGACAGGTGTACCTAATAAAGTGGCCGGTGAGTGTATGTTTCAAGTCCAGACAGAGATATGGTTATAATAATAATAATAATAATACCTTTATTTATAAAGTGCTTTTCAAAACAAGTTACAAAGTGCTTTATATTCATTTAAAAAGCAACAACAACAGCATTAGAAATGACATGTACATGGCTTTAAATCATCAACTGTGGACTATTATTCTGATTTCTTTATGATTCAGCAGGCAATCCTTTGGCAATTTGTATATTGTGTTTATGAACAAAATTACTTATTAGGAAAACATCTGTTGCTGTTATTTCATGATCTTTGAAATGTTGTCCAATCTCTTTCCCATCAGCCACTTGTTCCCCACCAAGATGGACGCCCGTTACCCAGATGCCATTGCGGTTACCTATGACCCTGTCAGCCGGTGGCTCAGCTGTGTCTATAACGACCACAGTGTGTATGTGTGGGATGTGAGAGATGTCAACAGGGTGGGGAAGGTGCACTCTGCCCTCTTCCATGCTGCCTGTGTCGGGGACCTGGAGGTAAACAACACACCCCTTTGACCACAGTGACACATGCAGTGGGTTCCCAAACAGCCCCTGACTCAGTGTAGTTAATAATTATACAATGGGGGGGTGCTGCTGATTCAGGGAACACTGGGGGATTAATCAATACCACCTCAGTGCCAAAATTGGGCAATTAATCTCTACTGAACTCAGGACCAAGGATACAGTAATAGATATTATTATTATATGTTGTTTTTGGTACTTAAATTGCATAAACAATATATTCCTATTATTTAATAGTATTGTATTGTATTGTACATAAGTAATATTCCCTGAACCACCACCCAACTAAACACCTCCCTCGTCTTTCCTCAGATGTTCCCAGATGTTCCTGGGAAATTTAGTGCTGGTCTGTCATCAGGAGCATTCCTTACTTGCTCAGCTGATAACACCATCAGACTGTGGCGCATGGACGATTGGACAACGCGTGTTCATTCTCAGAACATCCTCAGCAGTGTGAGTTTGGTTTGATGTCTGCATGTCTTCATGTCATACGAAAGAAAAGGTTTCAGAAGCACAAATTCTCCCTGTGATGGGTTGTTTCTCTGTCCGTCATCGCTTTGCAGGATCTCCTGAATATAATCTACATAGACGGAAACACTAGTGCCTTGCTGGATCCAGAATGTTTGGCAAATATGAATGTAGACAAAACAGGAGATGGGCAGACGGCAGAAAGCAGGACCGGCATCAGGACCGTCTGTGTCAGTCCAGACGGAAAACACCTGGCATCTGGAGATCGCAATGGGATGCTGAGGTAGGACGAGAAGGCTTTAACCCTTGTATTGTCTTCCCGTCAACCATGAAAAAAACAACGTTTAGGGCCCTTTTTTTCAACATTATTATCGCTTTTTCCAACATTGGGTGCTTTTTTTGATGTTTTTTTCCAAAGTTTTTTGATATTTTTAATGTTGACATTTTCAGCGCTTATTTTGACGTCCCATTTTTTGTGACAAAAAAAATAATAATTGTATGAAAACAACATGAGGGTTAACTGAGACTGCTGACTAACGGGTGACCTCTATCATAAATACATATCTTAATTTATACTGTACAGGGTTTACGACCTCAGTAGCATGGAGGAGATTCTGAAGGTGGAGGCCCATGATGCTGAGATCCTCTGTCTTGAATACAGTAAACCAGAAACAGGTCAGTATGTGTGTATGTGATGGTGTTATTAATTATAAGTATGCTACGCTTGAAGAACATTTGTTTGTTGACTGCGTATACGATTATGTGATTAAGTTGTCTCTTTCCTGTCAGGTCTGAAGCTGCTGGCCACAGCTAGCAGGGACCGTCTGATCCATGTCTTAGATGCTGAGGATGACTACAGTCTGGTGCAGACACTTGATGAGCACTCTTCATCCATAACAGCCGTCCGCTTTGCTGGTGAGACACTTGAGACGCTGTCAACATCTGACAGCTAATCTGTGCTTAATCCTCGCTTTCATCTCCATTCAGTTAAACTCTTTTATTTAGCTTGCAGCTCTGCTTGGTTAGATAATAGATGACAACTATACATGGCGCTTTGTTTACTAAAAACTAAGCCTTTTTATGTTGTGTACTTCATTTGTTGCGCTTTGTTTTCTTTCTCCCTCTCTATTTGCATATTTGCATCAGTTAGTGCCCTTGATTTTAAATTTGGATTAATTTAGTCAATGCTTTTTAAAATCTTCTATGTCTTTAGACTTGTCCTTAGATTGTAGAAAAATAGTAGCAAACTGAGTGAGACTGTGCAAGCATGGGGGGTGGAAGTAGCTCAGTGGCAGTATCTCAGTCCGTAGGGTGTTGGGTTGGGAACTGGAGGGTTGCTGATTCAAATCCACATGGGTACTGCCAATGTGCTTGTGAGCAAGGCATTGACGCCACCTCAACCGCTCAGGGCACCTGTTTGTGTGTGTATTTCAGGCCTGTGTGTAATAACAACAGCATGTGAATTATAATTTCCCCATAGGGGATCAGTAAAGAGTATAAAATATTTGTCTTTGTTTTTCAGCCAATGACAACAAGGTGAGGATGATCAGCTGTGGGGCGGACAAGAGCATCTATTTCCGCACTGCGCACAAGGTTAGACTCCTTAATCAGCTCTCACTATCAAACATGCATCTTTCCACAGGGAGAATCTGTTGTAGATTACCCAATAAACACACGTATGTTGAAACACTAACTAAAAATCACCATCATGTAATAACTGATTTATTTTGCTGCAAGTTAGATGAGAAGATGGATAAGCAGGTTAGGTTAGCTTAGCACAAATACTGCCAACAGGGGGAAACAGCTAGCTTGGCTCTGTCAAATAGGTAACAAAATCAGCCTACCAGCACCTCAAAAGCTCACTGGTAAGCATGCTTAACCTAGTGATTTTCAGTTTGAGCATTAGCTACACGTTCACCACCCAGACATGGGAGCAGTAATGATCTTTTCATTTAACACTCGGCAAGAAAGTGAATATGCGTACTTTTCTGAAATGTCTATTATTTTTTCACCGACTACTCAAAGCTCTTTTACATAGTACAGGAACCATTCACACGCATTCATACACCATGGCCAAGGCTGCCGTATTTATATAGCGCTTTTCTAGTCTTAAGGACTACTCAAAGTGCTTTTACATCATACAGGAAACATTCACCATTCACACACATTCATACACTGTGGCCGAGGCTGCCGTACAAGGTGCCACCTGCCCATCAGATACACACTCACACACATTTACACTGTAATGTGTGTGAGTGTATCTGCATCTTGCCCAAGGACACTTCGACAAGGAATTGAACCACCAACCTTCCGATTGGTAGGCAAGCCCTCTACCACTGAACTACAGCCTGTTGGCCAGCACTGTAAAATACTGCTTTATTTTGCTACAGAGGAACACTGAAGCAGTTACTTGCTTCACCAAAAATAATTTCTAAATACATTCTCATAATAATTTCTGGCCATGAAAGACACAATGATGACCTAAACTTGAGTCATTCTTTGCTGCATTTCATTGCTTTTTACTGAAAATGTATTATTAATTAATGAATTACTTACACTGATGATTCACTGTGCAGCACAACAGTAACACAATCAATTTAGCTTCTGAATATAACTCTAGTGCATGTACCAAAAAACAAAAAAAGACATCCTGTGGAAGACTTTCCTCAAGATTTGCTTCTTGGTCACTGGGACAATTTTCTGTTCGGTCAGAATTGCATTAGTTAAACTTAAGATTCACACGATTCAGGTCACTGCAGTGACTTATTGAGTTTTGTAGAACACAAGAAACAATGGCTTGTTAGTTTTCAGTCAAACCTGAGAGTTCTTTTTAGAAACTTGTTGTGACAGGCCTGCGCTTCTCGCACAATGCAAACGAGCATCTTTCATGCTGTCTGTTATCATGCTTTGGGTTTTTAAAGCTTCAACATAAATCGCAATAGTGCATTTGTCCATGATTGGATGCGCAAACACTGATTTTCTATGGCCTTAACTTAAAAAAGTTACTCGTTACACCAAACTGTAACTGAGGCATTCATGTTCTGTCTTCCATGCGTTTTGAGCATTTCAACTATGTATGTATTCCCACTTTTAAGACGCATGTTTAAATTAAATTAGACTGATCTGCAACTTTTAGATATCTGAAGGCATGTGGCTGGGTTGGTTCGGTGGGTGAAGCAGGTGCACATATACACAGATGTCCAGGGTTCGAGTTCAACCTGTGATAATATCCTGCATGTCTCCCCCTTCTCTCTCTCACCTAGGTGTCCTATCAAATAAAGGCAAAAAAGCCCCCCAAAATATAACCCTTTAAAAAAATCTAAAAGCATAGGTGAAGTTTGCTACTTTCTTTTCAAACAGCAACATCATTTTGCTATTTTCAATATGTGAATCCATGAAAGATGCTGAAACAGAATGACACTTTTCAACTTAGGTCACTTTGATACCATTGGTTGTATTTGGATTTCTGTATTTTTACTCTGATGTTCCGTTGCTCCGGCAGCCTTCCTCCTCAGCACAGGCTGACAAGTGTTTCTTTTTGTTCCCAGACTGACAGAGGAACAGAGTTCAGACGTTCTCACCACACAGTGAGCAAGACCACGCTGTACGACATGGGTGTGGACCCCACCTGCAAGTACGCTGCTGTCGGCTGTCAAGACCGCTGCGTCAGGTGAGTGTGTGTGTCTGTGTGTGAGTGTGTGTGTGTGTGTTTGGGCTGTACAATGAATCAAATTAAATTGATGATTTTGATTTCGGTTCATACAGCCACAAAAACAATGTAATCGAGAAAACTATTATTTTGCACATTACGTTTCACAAGTTTTTGTCTTGACCTTTCTAAAAGTCAATAAGCGTGTCAAATAGTCGTGATTTTAATAGTGACCAACATATTTATGATTTTTTCCATAATCTACCAGCCCTAGTTTGTGTGTGTGTATGTGTGTATGTGTGTGTGTGTGTGTGTGTGTGTGTGTGTGTGTGTGTGTGTGTGTGTGTGTGTGTGTGTGCATGCATGCATGTGCAATAAAAAAAAAAGTCCCTTCCTTCTGCAGGATTTTCAACATCAGCAGCGGCAAGCAGAAGAAACTCTACAAGGGCTCGTTGAGTGAAGACGGCAGTCTGCTAAAGGTAACTTGTCTGTCCACAGTCTTCACTTCCCCCTTATATACACAGGGTATTGATTGGTACTTTTGTCCCCTGTCCTGGCAGGTTCAGCTCGATCCATCAGGTCAATACGTGGCCACCAGCTGCTCCGATAAAAATATCAGCATCTTTGAATTCTCCACTGGGGAGTGTGTCGCCACTATGGATGGACACTCTGGTAACAGAACACACATACACCTCACAAACACATCATTTATGTTGTCAACCTGAGCTATGAGGAAATTACACTTTTATGGCAGCGGGTAACCAACACCTACAATTTCCCAGGATCCATAATACAACTAACTTCGCCATATTTCTTGTTTTGCAGAGATTGTCACTGGGATGAAGTTTACCAACGACTGCAAGCATTTCATTTCTGTGTCAGGGGACAGGTGAGAAACAGTCCTGTGTGTGGTCCTACTAGTGGCTCCTAATTGAGAGTATACTGGCAATTCAGCATTTACAATATTTTTCATTCGGTTGTATTTCTAAAAAGATAACAAGCATTAGTTATATATCTAAAATTAGAGCTCTAATAACAAGGAGACATCCAAATACGAACAATACACTGGAATAAAACTATTGTAGAAAACCAAGATTGGAGCAGCAAATTAAAAAAAATCATATTCAGCCTCTGCTGCCAGAGGAACTGAGTGTGGAAATGTGTTTGCAGACAGTTTTCTCAAAAGTCAAGCTGAAATTAAATGTTGAATTTTTAATGGCGGAATGCTTTTATCTCCCAGCTGTATCTTTGTGTGGCGACTGGCTCCAGAACTGACAATCAGCATGAGAGAGAGGCTCAGCCAGCTCCGACAAAAGCCAAACACACACCCCTGCAAGACCTCCAGTCTCAGGTGACGACACACACAACCACCTTTAACTCCTAAGGAACTTTCATTGCTAAACCCAATGATTAAGTAGAAAGACTGCCAGAATACTCCCAGGACGTTCATGATTTTGTCGCACCATTTTGCCGGTGTTGCTCCAGGCGAGAGGTGTACAGTGCCCCCACTCTGGGTGGTCTGTCCTCTGACAGCGACCGTGAGCACGAGGAGGAGGACGGAGCGGAGAACGATGACACAGAAGACATTGCAGCCAATAGTTCCTCTGACAGCAGCCATGGAGAGGAGGACACAGGTACTGATTATGAACTGGAGAATCCAGGTGACTGCATGTTGTCCATTTAGGTGTCACTGCTCGGGTTAGAAACTATCTGCCATCTGTAGTCACCCTGACCTTTATTCTTTCTGTGAAGGGCAGCTTTTGTAAACCAAACAAAAAAAACACAATCCAGACATCAAACAAGTATTATTTCATTATTTTGAAGGTTCTGATTATTGTGCTCGTACAACAGGTGGCTCAGATGAAGGACAAGACTGGGAGATGACAAAGGTTAGTGGTTATATTCAATGTGAAAAGACTTTTATCAGTTTAACCATTGGAAATGCTTTTTTAATGCTTTTGTGTTTGAAAATATGAAATGTGAAGACCATTGTTATTGCACTAGTCCACCATTTTTGCACCTTATTATTCCCATAGAAACACACTGGGCAGGAAAGAGTGAAGATGATTGAATAATGGACAACAAAGTGGGAAGAGTGCGATGAATGTTCTTTATCACATGTTTTAAGGGGCCACTTTTACTTGAATGTTTACATTATAATGCAGTATGTCATTTTTTGTTTGTGCGTGTGTTGCATTGTCCTATACTTTAATTAATATTTCATGCTAAGTACATCTCATTTTTTGGAATTAAAAGCAGTATCAAAAACCTAACAATACACACTGTGTCCCCTGAATTCTGTCCCTGACACATACTTCATAGTTTTTAGTAGTCACATATGATAATCAGTACAGCTTTCCACATCTTTCTAATCATCTGTCTCCTCTAGTTTTCTGCCAGTACTTCAGTAGGGCAGAAGCAGCTTAAGGAGCTCAGGCTTCATTCTACCACACATGAGATTAAAGTGATGTGCCGTGGGGGGGACATACCCTGCTGAGTCTTAAAAGTGATAAAAAAGCAGTGTCATTTTCAAAGTTTAGGTATTAAAACTAGATCACGCAACATTATCTAAGATGTGTACACCAGGAGGAAAATTGACATTTTTAAGTACTTGTCAACTTTAATTTCCAGAATACTGGATGACGTGTTTCATTCATGTCTTTTACAAAGAATTTGTGGTTCACTGGGTCAACTTGTACTTCTCTTGTACATCCTGGCTAGTATGGAGTTGTCACCCAGGTCACGCCGGACTCCTCTAAACGTCCTCGGAGACGCTGGTCTCATCGCATGGGTTCTCTGGAGCTGATGGTGAAATCCATGCTGGACCTGAGACAGCTGGAGACCTTTACTCCCAAGAAAACCCCCAGCTGCTCCCCTCATAACAAAGAGAGATGGAGCACGTCCAGCCTCCAGGAGCCCGTGGTATGCATGGATCTGTGTCTGAGAGAGAGAGAAAGAGGGAGCTTTCCATATGGATCTGTGTGTGTGTGTGTGTGTGTGTGTGTGTGTGTGTGTGTGTGTGTGTGTGTATTTGCACTGCTAAGTCACCTCATTTTCTGCTGCTGCAGTTGGAAGAGAGAGCCAAGAGACACCGGCCCTGGCCACATGCCAACTGGCTGTCCTCCTCACACCCGTCCAAGGGCATCATGGGAGCTGATGAAGCCGTGCTGTACCCCGAGGAGAACGAGACTGATGCTAGTCTGCAGGGCAGGTAAATCCCCACTCACTACACATGCTTTCACTCCAGTGATCACAACAACGCCAAAAGAAAACAAAAGTGCTTCTCTATTCTTGGTTTATTGTTTCCCTCTCTGCCCCATGCTCCGTATTGGTTCCTCCTCTCTCTGTTTTTCATACGTCAGTGAGTACATGGTGAAGGAGCAGGACTGCAGGATGCAAGGCCGAGGAATCCACAGTGAGAGCAAGAAAAGCCGAAGCCCGGACAGTGCCTGCTCTCTGGGCTACGACAGCAGGGACTCCAGCCCAGATCGGGTCCTGGGTGGTGAGGTCTTACTGTCTGGTGACAACAATAAATCACATAAGAACAAAGAAAAAACACTGTTAAAGCAGTACAATGATGTAGTCATTTACTTTTGCTAGAATGAAAACCCAAGGGTAGAAAAAAGGTAAGGTTAGCATTTAAAGCCACTTCTTTAATCATTTCCGACCCCACAGTGGAACTATCTCAAAAGACACTGTAGCAGACATTCATGCATGCTTCTCTCTTGCCAAGACTGCACACATTTCCCAAAGTATGGTACAATTTTCCTAAAAAGAAAAACTAGTGCCCCAAAATAAATTGAACATTAAATTAGTTTTTTTATTTTAAGTTTATTATCATACCTAATTTCTACTTATTGCTGCTTTCAGTGAAGGTTTTTCTGGCTTCTGTCTTTTTTTCCAGTAGTAGCATGAGGTTGAATAAAACAGACTGATGTCTAAGGAATTTTAAATATAGTATATCAATGTCACACTTGGATGCTATATTTCAGTATTTTTTTTTAATCTGTCGACATTTCTGTTTCAAGTTATAAATGTCAAGTGCTGGAATTAAAATGAAAAGCTAAAATGTACATGAAAGCCATGATATCTCTTCAACATACAGCAAAGCTGATACCCGCTTACGGGATTTGAGCCCACAGAGGCTAGGACCCCCCCCCTTGCAGTTTCAGACCTGATAGAAATACTGTATGTCAGATAATACTACTGGTCATCTGTTACGGATTATCTGGTACCTCCCTGCTGTATGCAGCAGATGGGTTGTTTTCTCTCTTACCTTTGTCTTCTTTGCGCTTTGAGATTCTGCAGATGTGGGGTCCCTGACCCAGGACAGCTTTGATGAGGAGAACGAAGAGAGGGAAGAAGAGGAGCAGAAGCCAGAAGTGACGAGTATAGACGAGGCTCTGAGGACAGTGACTGACACTGCTCACTGCAGTCAACAAGATTTCCTCAAGCAGAACTTTGAGCTGCTGGAAGAGAGCAGCAGCATGGGTAACTAACATGCAACTTTGAAGGAATAATTAACCCTCCTGTTGTCCTTGGGTCAAATTTGACCCCTTTTAAAAATGTCTCTATCAGAAGTATGGCATTATTTTTAACCAAATTGCCACAAAAAGAATGGATTCCATGCAACGCTCTTGGAAAATACAATTAATCACTTTCATTAAATTTCGGGTGAAAATTGAAATGGTTTCAAATCAGCATCCTGACCAAACTCATCCACTCAACGTACAGTACGTTCCTCTGATCTTAACTATTAGTCAAAATAATTCATAATTTCTGCTTTATTAACTCAAATATTAGGTCTTTAAGTTATTGGTGATTTGATTCCAAAAAGTAGTGTAAAACTAGTGGTAGTAAGGTGGTGGTGGTGATTTAAAAAAGAAAATAATGCATTTAAAATGTCAAATAGCTTCAAATTAAACAATCAGATATAAGACTGGTATCTATCTTTTTATCTCAGGGGAAGAAAATGAATATGCTTATTTCCAAAAATGTTAAACTATTCCTTTAAATGATCTCACATGCCAACGATGTGGATTAGCCTTTTTGGTTTTCATCCACTTTCCGTTTCTCTTTCATTTATTTTCTTTGTGTGGCTGTGTGTTTTTCTTCTCTCACTGCCACTGTCTCTATTTTCCTTAATATTGTGTTTTTCTCACGCTTGATGACTGCCCGCAGCAGAGGAGCAGAGCAGGGTCCCTCGGCTCAGTATGTCTTCACGCTTCCTGGCCAGAGGACATAATAACAGGTACTGTTGACCACTTCAGACCAGTGTGGACTCACAGCTATAATTACAAACCCATGTGGAATCACACACACTGCTTTGTTAAACCATCTGTGTACCCTCCATGCTGTCAGTTTAAATAGACATTGTTATTACATGTCATTTAGCTGAAGCTCTTATCCAAAGCAACTTACAATTGCTTTATATGTCAGAGGTCACACACTTCTGGAGCAACTAGGGGTTAAGTGGCTTACTCAGAAACTCAATATATGTGTGATCTGTATGTATGCATGTATCTGTGATGTATGCATCACAGTGGGAATTGAACCCCCACATCAATTGATCATGTCTCCCACATCAAAGAAAGTCACATCCACTGCGCCAACTCCACCCTGTTATCTATGTTTAGGTAATTGTATGTGTGTAGGAAGATTGTTGTGTTTGTCGTTTTTACTTTTTATTTGTGATAATGAACATGCAGCAAGACATCAAGCTGTAAAACGCTATATGAGTTCAAGAATACTTTCAATATGCTCACCGGGATTTGCTTTCTTGCAGAGAGTTACATGACAAGATGGACACGGGACATGTCTCTCTGCTAAATATGAAGCTACAACTAGCATCCGGTGATCTTAGCTTAGCACAAAGACTGGAAACAGGGAATCAGCTCCAAAAAGCTCACTTATTAACATTGTCAGGCCCTCACTTGTGTTTCATTAGAGACATTGACTAGTGTTGAAAAGTTGTATTGCATTTATGTTCTCATATTTTAGACCCTCCTCTCTTGCCGTTACTTTTTCCAACGCTAGTTTACTGAGAGGACATGTTGCTCTAACTCTTCTCTCTTTGCCTTGGGAAGCTTTTGAAAGAGTATTTCTGAATGAAGCATGCACTGTTAAATATCTACTTTGATATAGTCTTTGGGTATTTTCCATTTTAGCATAACATTTATGTTAATGTAATAAAACAGATGCTCTATTGACATCCATGTTAAATGTAGCTTAAATGCTAACTAGTCCTGCATGCATCATGATTATTAGGGCTGCTCCTGGCCAAGAAATAGTTTGTGATTTAGCTACAACCAGCAACCGTTTAGCTTAGCACAAAGACTGGCTTTATATTTAGTGTCCAGACATAAGAATAGCATCAGTCTTTTCATCTCAACTATGAAAGAAAGAAAATAAGTGTTTTCCCAACATGTCATAATATCCCATTAACTTACGGCATAAGTATATAATGTGTATTTGACTATGCCTTCTCCCTGTGTAGGGGCATTCCTCTGTTTGCTAAAGTGCAGGGAAGGGAACCCAGCAGCCACTTTGCTAAGCCCCTGGTGTCAAAAGTACGGCCCTTGATGGAAGATAGCCAGAGCAGAAACACGGAAGAGGGGCCACAGTAAGAAGAAAACACAGACTTGCAGCTGCAGTTTATTTTTAGACAAATGCTGCTTTGGCAGACTTAGATTAATGAATCATAAATGCAAAAGATCAAAAAAAGCACAAAAGGTACTCTGTTTGCATGAAGGAATGTTCTAAAACATTAATAAGTCCACATGGCAAGAATTAAATATAGTACATACTGTACTTGACAAACAGGAGATCTTGAGGTCACACTAAGCTATATATATATTATATATTTATATTATATTTACACTGTTTACAACCAGAACATTTTCTGAAAATCCTGCTGTTACTTACAGATTAATAATGGATAAGATAACAAAGCAGGGTGAAACTGAACTCTTATCTAAACTAATTATGCGGATGCAAATAAATTGAACTTACAATTTTGTTTTTGTTATTTCTGTGACTGAATTATTGTGTGCGACGGGATCTGAAATCTGCTGTGTTGCCTCTTAGCGGGTTAGATGCTTCAGAGGGAGACGGAGCTCCTACCCTTAGACCCCTGAAGAAGAGGAAGAGTTCAGGGTGCCACCTGTGGAGGTTGTCCAACCCTCCATCCAAAGCTCCGCAGCTGCTGGACCCACCACCATGTTTACAGAAAGCCCACTCTGCCCAGAACCTGGCCTCAGACTGTACGTTTCATCATCATTTTGTTCATTTATTATTATGTAGTTGCTGGCATTTCTGTAATATTTAGTTGAGATTATTCAATGAGCTACATAAACTCTATTCGGTGTGCATTGTGAGACACTTAAACGGCCTTAAGAGTGAATTTAAACATAATTAGCATTCAGATCTTCTGTGATATATTCAAAATAGGCTTCTATTGGTCATGGTCAATAGTCATGACCGAAAGAACGAGATCCAGGGTACAAGCGACCGAAATGGGTTTCCTCAGGAGGGTGGCTGGCGTCTCCCTTAGAGATAGGGTGAGAAGCTCAGTCATCCGAGAGGAGCTCGGAGTAGAGCCGCTGCTCCTTCACGTCGAAAGGAGCCAGTTGAGGAGGTTTGGGCATCTGGTAAGGATGCCTCCTGGGGGGCTCCCTAGGGAGGTGTTCCAGGCACGTCCAGCTGGGAGGAGGCCTCGGGGAAGACCCAGGACTAGGTGGAGAGATTATATCTCCAACCTGGCCTGGGAACGCCTCAGGATCCCCCAGTCGGAGCTGGTTGATGTAGCTCGGGGAAGGGAAGTTTGGGGTCCCCTACTGGAGCTGCTGCCCCCGCAACCCAATACCGGATAAGGGGACGAAGATGGATGGATGGATGGCTTCTCTGACTTTGCATAATTACCTGGAATTGGCACATTTATATGTTCATCCACGTAATACCTAACAATGTGACGCAATATGATTAAATATACTTCTGTTTCAAAACAAATTCCCACTTCTCTATTTTGTCTCCAGATCTTCACTCCCCTGTGCCCTCTAGGGACCGAAGGGAGTTCCACATAAGACCTCAGCAGCTTTCCCTGAATCCTGACCCTCCCCAGCCTTCCTTCCACTTTTCCTCACCCTCCTCTGGGTCCCCCCAGTCCCCGCAGTCCCCACTGGCCTGGGAGAGCCCCAAACTGAAGCCCCACCACTCCTACATGAATCCCACTGCCAGCTCCATGGCCAAAAGCAGCTGCTCCTCCTCGCTGGGAGAGGTTGTCCAGACGGGCACTCCACCTTGCTCCCCCACCTTCCCCAGGGAGACCAGGTCATGTGGGGAGCTAGAGATCCAGCCTCCCCTTCTCACCCCCTCTCCTGTCTCATCGCCATCGTCCCTCTTATCGAGTTCTCTGCCAAACAGTCCCTTCCCAGCTTCTCCCCATCCTATGGCTACGGTTTCACCCACGTCTTTTACCCAGAACATCCCGCCCTCTCGCATCCCGCTTCCCAAACAGCTTCTCAGCCCTCGCCGCAGTTTCTGTCTGGAGGGGATGTCAAGCTTAAGTGGGTCCGGAGACCTGGCGAGGGTGTCTAATTCTACCGTAGACCCTGGATGCAACATTACACCTACGCCTGGAACCAGAGGTTAGACCGCCAGCCATCAGGCTGTCGATGGGACACATACACGCACAAGTAAGGAACTAAAAAGGAGATTGCCTGTGTGTGATTTTGTGTACATTTTGTTGTCTTCAGCACTGGGGAGGAAACTGTCTTCATGTCCTTCTTTGCCAAGTTCACTACCAATGAGACAGAAGAAGGACTCGGTTTCAGAGAGGTATATTTTTTTTGTTGCATCATTTTTTTTAAAATATTTTGGTTTTTGCAAAGAAAAACAGGAAGAAGTGCATTCATGCATCTCATTCCTCATATTTCAAGTTGTTCACAAAAGGACTAAACAGACAAGACATACAAAAACAACAAACAACAACACAATAAATGCACTCAGATAACAGTGTTGTCATAGTGCCTAATAATAACAGACTTAGACTTCTCTTTAGTAATCCTTTTGGGATGACTACTGCAAGAAAATTGAAATTTCCAGCAGCAGTTTTCAGCAAGAAAAATACAGTATAGAGAGAAAAAGAAAAAGACAGTATAAAGATAACAGTATAAAAATAAATAATTAATATTAATACTATTGTTGGAGGGGGGGTTTGGATGCCTTCCAGTTTAAAGCTATGCATTTCCTAGCTGACATCAAGGCAAGCTCTATGTACCTACATTCATATTTATTCCACTTGTCAGACATATTAATTACCAAAAGACATAAATCTAAACATTTAGCTGCATTTTGTTTGAGAAGTGTTTAAAACACACATTTGTGACATCTCTTCCCAGTGCCAAGGACCCATTACAGGTGGCTGCTGCCAAAGAGTGCCCTCTGGTGCCTGAACAGGCCCACGCATCGAGCGCTGATCCCCAGCCAGGTCTGGCTTCCCACAGCTCTTGTATCAACCTGTCCATTGCTACCGTTCCTCCTCTCCATCACTCCATCACTGCATCTCTTCCCACTGCTCACCCTGTCTGTCCGTCTGCTTGTCTGTCTGACGTTTCTCCATCTGTCTCTGTGCCTGCCTGCTGTCAACACTGTGACTACACAAGTGAGTCCACAGATGAAGGGACATTGTACGTTTTGAATTCTACTCTTTTGGTTGATTTTGAGATCTGTTAGTTGAGGAAAACAAGCTTGACAACAGACTTGATATTCCACATGACATATCAAAAGCTGATTGCTATAAAATGTGCTAAACACATTCACACTTGCTCAAAGGACAGACCCTGATAATCTACAGTAAGAGAAAGAGTCCCTTTGGTGATTTATAGTTACAGTTAACTGATGCGCCACTGCAGATAGTTTTTCCTCACACTGCTCACTTCCTCAATAAATAAAGGTATCTATTAGAGTTCCAATGCTGAGATGATTCTCAAAATAACTTTTTCATCCTGTTCTTCACGCTTCTGTGCCCGCTGTTCTGTGGAAGATAACTGCCTCACAAAGGCAACAGATTTGATTTCAATTTGAGAACACAGAATCCATAAATGTCATTAGATAATATCCAGTCCACATTTGTACCTACAACTGTGTGTTGCCGGAGGATATCAGCTGTGAAATCCTTTTTCTCAGTTCCACAGCTCACACACTGGCTTTGTACAGCAGCCTCCTCGTGTGTGCCTTCTATAGTTTCATTTCTGCTACCAGGTTTTTCTTGTTTTTTCTTTTCTTTTCATATTCTTCAACCTTTTGCTCAACATTTACTGTGTGCCTACTTCGCTCGATATCAGTGTGTTTTTGTGCATGCGCTGTACAGTGTGTGCGTATTGTGAACTCCCGGATTTGCCACATGCAGCGCTGTACTTGAAAGAGTCCCTCCCTCTCTCTCTCTCTCTGCAGATCTCTCCATCACCTTGGAAACTTGTAGGCAGGCTGTTATGGAGCTTCACAACAGTCTGAGGAAAACAGCCACGCTCTACACCACGGTCAGTGAGCGAGTGTGTGTGCATGTGTGTGTGTGTGTGTGTGTGTGCATGTGTGTGTCTGAATGTGCACGTGGGAAAATGAGAAAGGGGGGGGGAGTTAAGAGAGCATGAAAGAACATAAAATCGGGAAGATAATGGGGAATACTTAGAGATACTTTCTCATATATTTCATGCCTGTTAATGCTGTCACTTATATTCCTTTTATTGTCATAAATTGTGTATAAAGATAGATATTATTGTTGATATTTTTGTTATTTTTAAAATCCTATATCTTGTTTTCATGCACCATTTTGTCGTGTAGTTTATTTTATGCTGCTCGTTGCACATCGTATCTGATGAAATCCATACATTTAACTTTTAACAATGTTTTGAGATTTTTGAGATCATAAAATAAAGTCAAACCTGGTGATAAATGTAAATATAAGTAATTAATTAATAAAAATATTAATTCATTATATATTAATATTGTACCTCTTCCACTTTTACCAGTAAAAAACAGATAGGTTCATTGAAGTATACACAAACTAAAAATATATCCTGATTATTTCCCCTTATTAATCGTTTGAAAAAAGACCATGACATGTTCCAAAAATCTTTAAATGCCTTCTTTTGTTAGACTTACAGTCCAAAACTCAAAGCTATCCCAACTACAACTATCTAAAACAGAGAAAAACAAAGTGTGTCAGAAGCTGGACCCAGAAATGTTAATTAAGCAGTCAACCGATTATGAAATTAGTTTCAAATTAATTTCTTCCACTTGATTAAACGACTAATATTTTCAGGAAGAAACACGTTTCAATGTTTTATCGATAAGACCTGAGTCGGACGCAACCCTAGTGGAGTGTTTTTACATTCTCTACGTGAAATTTCAGTAACCTGCTTCAGGGACACACATGGATTTTTATCTATACTTGTTTTATATTTTAGATCAAATGTTTTCTATTTTTATTCTACAAATTAACCCTTGTGTTGTTCTCGGGTCAAATTTGACCCATTTTCAATGTTTTTGAATATCAGAAATATGGCTTTCTTTCAACCCAGTTGCCAAAAAATAAAATTTGAAATGGTTTCAAAACAGTATTGTAAACTTTGACATGTCCCAGTCTGTGATCCACTCATTATCTGATCTTAACTATTAGTCAAAATAATTCATGAGTTCTGCTTCTTTTTCTTATTCAACAATAAAGTATAATGTCATATAAATTAGGTTTTGTGACCATGAATTAAAAGAAATGTTGAAAAAAAGTTACAAAAACTTTAAAAAAACGTCAAAAGCATAGAAAAAAGTGACAAAATGTCGAAAATACGACATCAATAAAAAAGTGAATTTTCAATTTTAACCCAGAAGGACAACAAGTCGACGGGAAGACAACACAAGGGTTAAGAAAAATCACAGAGAAACCAAGAGCAAAACACTGGAACATACAAAGAAAAGCTGGGGGGGGGGGACAAAAGAACGCAACAGAAAGAGTGAGGTCCACAGCTTACAAATAATGCATGCAGAAAACAGACATTAACAAACACACAGATAGAGACAAGACAGGGGACCAATCATAAAGACTGGACACACATTTACTGCATGGATTTTCAAAGATTCAGCAAGATTCAGTGTCCAAAGTGTTTCCTGGGGCTCCATTAGTGCGAGCCATAGACGGGGTTATCTATACTTTGATGAACGGATCAAACAGGGAAAGACACTGTCTGTTTTTCATATGTCCGTCTTCATTAAAACCAGATGCTACAATGCAGCCAACAGCCCAGTGAAGATCAGAAAGAAATGAGAAGCATTCTGTCCGAGGCGCTGTTCACCATCAAGACTGAGCTGGACTCTCTGCCTCACCCCCCCTCGCAGTGGGAAGAGCCCAGAGTGGACCACAGGGTCAAAGGGGAAGGAGAGAAGGCCCTGGCTCTGCTGGAGCAGTACGCTGAGCTGCTGCTGAAGTCTGTGGAGAGGAGACTAGACACCAAGACGTGAGGAGGTAGACTGATGTTTGCCATCGGTTTGCACGCACACACACATGCACACACAGTAGCACTGTGAATTGCAACAATTGTTATTTGCACAGAGCTCTTTTGAAACTTTTTTATGGACTGAATGCAGATGAGATGTCATTATATTTGGAGAAGTTAAAAGAAATGAATGCAGAGTAGTATGCACTGAAAAAGTGACATAAAGTTATTTTTCAAGTTTCTTTGTTTTCTATTTTTTAAAGTCAAATTAAAAAGTGTAATGAATCATAGTTGTAATGAAGGGGGACACCAGAAGGAAAAAGATGATGAAGTTATGATGATTGATGTTATGATTACATGAAGAGCACAGGTCATTAGGCGTAGAGAAACCTTAACATGTGTCCTCAGGGAGGCATTAAAGCAAGAAAGGCAATCCTTAAGCCCTGCTGCAAATGGGGCTAAACTGTTTCTGTCAGGTACATCTACAGATGGATGCATTTTAAATATGTTGAAGTCAGAGGTTAGAGGAAGTTCAGGATAGATCCCTTAATGTGTATCCTAAAAGGTCTGTTAGTTTATGTTCCTTCTGTACGTTTGTGCAAGTTTTTGTTGTAACGTTTAAATGGGATTTTATTGGATCTTTCTCTGAAAGAGATTTTTCTTCAAACTGTTGCATTGTTCTCTTAAAAAATAAAGAATGAAAGCATTGGACCAGATTTTTGACTGATCATTTTATTGAAGAATTAGTACAGTTAACAGAACCCTAATGGATATCTAATAGACCGTATTGTTTTTTTATGGCAATATTAGCACATGTATAATTCTCAGTTAGTAGCAATTTTATAATATAGAAACTATTGTACGCAACAGATATAGAAACATCTACAGTACATATAGAATAGGAATGTGTGTATATGTATTAAATGTTAGCTATGTAGTAGAGGAAGTAGCGTATAGAATGAGCTCAGCTCATACCATAATTAATATGACATCCCATACTAACACATTTGTTTGATCTTGAAGCTTCCTGATACATTTTTATATGTCTGTGTGCATTTCTGCTCATGTGCATTTACAACACACTCACACACGTCTGTGTCCTCGGCGTGTGGATTAATGTACTGCATGAGTAATAGTGTGCTTTCTATGGAAGTGTCTCCACGTTGACGTAGGTGAGGACGACATCATGCAGGATGTTGATTCTGTCGATCTGGTTGAGCTCTCTGATTCGGTGTCGGAACTCAAACAGTGGGATGTTGTTCACTGCCACCCTGAACGTCTCTGGCGTACACAGGATCTTCATCTGGAAGAGCAGAAGACGAAGAAAGGACTTTCATGGAGACTGTGACGTTGCTTTAGAAAGAAAAACACGTTCTTTAATCAGGATTTATTTAGGATTGTCATTCTGCAGGACCAGAAGTTGGAGTACAATAAAGTGATGAGTAGTATAATTTAGATATTTTAATGTCGGTGAAAAATGTAACTGGCGCTGCCTGTAAAGCACAATTGTTACATATGTCATTGATCTACATGAGACCCCCGCCCCACTGACCTCCAGGAGTCTTCCTGCAGTGCACCAGTTCCCTTATCTAGGACCCGCTTGCACAAACGACTTTCCAACCCTTTCCATCTTTTCCAAACGTTAGCCTGACGTTAACCATGAGAAAGTGACCTAGAGTCAGTTACCATGTGCAACATCAACATACCATTGTAAAAGTGTTACCACAAACAGATGAGTGGTCAAATCGACCCGTTTTCCTATATCAATGTTCTTTTTAATTCCCCAAAATAACATGATTGATTCCACACAATGCTCTTTGGCAAGTACAAATCTCTATTTTCATTAATTTTGGGGATTCTTATTCAATTTTATAGCATTTGAAAAACAAATTGAAGTGGTTTTGAAATAGTATTGAGTAAATATTCCAGTTTGTGATTATCTATCAACATACAGTACATTCCTTTAATTTTGGTCTAAATAATTTCCAATTTCTGTTTTTCTAACTCAAACATTAGGTATAATTCCCTATAAATTAGGTTTATTGACCATAAATTAAAACTAAAGATAATAAGTTAGATTTACGTCAAAAAAGTGACAAACATCGAAAGAAAAGCGTCAAAAGTGTTGAAAAATGGGACAAAAACATAAGAAAAAGTTAGAAAACATTGAAAAAAAGCCTCAACAAAAGTGTTGATTTTCAATTTTGACGAGAAGACAACATGAGGGTTAACCTCGTCAAAATTGAAAATCAACACTTTTGTTGAGGCTTTTTTTCAATGTAACTTTTTCTTACGTTTTTGTCCCATTTTTCAATGCTTTTGGTGCTTTTTTCCTGATGTTTGTCACTCTTTTTTGACATTTTCAACACTACGTAACACTAACTTATTACAAAAATTAGGAATTATTTAAAGTAATGTATGTTAATGGATGATTACAGACTGTAATATGTTAACTTTTACTCTACTTTTACACTTTTTGAAACCACTTCAACTTTTTCAAATGCTATAAAATTTGAATAAGAATCCCCAAAATTAATGAAAGTAGAGATTTGTACTTGCCAAAGAGCATTGTGTGGAATCAATCATGTTATTT
Organism: Etheostoma perlongum; assembly: GCA_026937815.1. Taxonomy (NCBI): domain Eukaryota; kingdom Metazoa; phylum Chordata; class Actinopteri; order Perciformes; family Percidae; genus Etheostoma; species Etheostoma perlongum. Next base: position 19,680,238 of record CM049388.1, read on the forward strand.
TGGGTAATTAAAAAGAACATTGATATAAGAAAACGGGTCAATTTGACCCAAGGACAACATGAGGGAGGGATGAAATGATCAGTGGCTTATATAATGTATTTGTGTTGTAGAAAAGCGATAGAGGACTAGTAGCAGCCACGGACACTTCTGGTGAACATATGTCTCCAAATGAACGTGGTATGGATTTATTGACATTAACATGCTACACATAGCAGCTTCAAGCACCGCTTTTCAATTAACCGCCCCCTCCCATTCCTCTTTCTCAAACACTCACCTCAAATGGGCTCCCTTGAGCGAAGGGGAAGGGTCCCTTCAGGTCCCTCTCCTCTGGTCCCCAGCGCTCAGCCACTTTGTGGTTACGGACCAACGCCTGTTTGCCCCCCTCACTGAAGCGGGGGTTGATGTGAAAGGCGATGTCGTTGCCTCTCAGAAAGTTCACGGTGAACCTGTGGAACAATTTGTCTGCCCTGGTCACACTTCTATATTTTGTATGAATTTTGTATACAGGGATAAGACTGGTTCAAAAAGCGAACCAAGTTATTTTGCTTACATTTTTGCATTGGGTTTGACATTACCCAAGATGGTCATCATCATCTTGTCATAGATCCCTCGGGCCAGGTTCAAGTTGTATGGCACACTCTAAACAGAGAGAGTGAGAGAATATCATTAAAAGAGCATGAATTATAAAGCATTCAACATACAGTATGGTATATCTATCAGTATCCTGTCTGTCTTTCCTGAACATTAGCATAGAGCACTTAGATGCATGCAAGTCAAATTCGTTCTGTTGACTCACAAGAGGTCCAGATGTGGGTGGAAGCCAGTGTGGAGGCAGGGCAGATGGACTCTGTCCAGGCCATCCGGATTGTCCTGGGTTATAGGGCCAGCCAGGGTGGGCAGGCCATCCTGGTACATTTGGGCGGATGCTGGTAGCAGGAGCTGGTGCTGGGACTGGGACTGGGACTGGAGTTGGAGCTGGAATTTGAGTAGGGACTTGAACTGGAGCTGGTTGCTGGGAGGCTGGTACTGAGGAGGCTGGTACTGGTAAGGTTGGTACTGGGGGCCTGGCCAGCAGGGCTGGCAGGGCTGCCCTGCAGCTGGAGCTGGAACTTGAGCTGGAGCTTGGACTACGTTTGTGCTAGGTGCGGGGGCTGGTGTCATGGCTTGGGGGGCAGATCCCGGAGCTGGTGTTATCCCAGGCCAGCAGGGTGTGTTTGGCTGGCCAGTCCAGCACGGTGCAGGCTGGGCGGACTGTCCCGGTTGTCCTGGCCATGCAGGGAAACCAGCTCCAGGCTGCGGCAGGCTAGGCCAAATGCTGTTAGCCTGTGGGGCAGAACCAGAGGACGGGCAGCTGCCACACAGAGCTTCAGAATGCTGAGAGTGAGAAGGAGAGGGGGAAGATGGAGAGATAGAAGGGTCAGGTCAGGGGCCAGGGCGGAGATATGAGGAAGAGAGAGGGTGGACAGGATGGAGGACACCAACTTGCAGTTGCAAACATGGCCATTTGACAAAAGCAAAAATTCAAGCATTCATATTTAGATGGAAAATGTGGAGACATTAGTTTCAATGATTTGTGTCATTCTTACCAAAGTCGAATTCTGAGAATTTGAGGCGGTACTTACATCCATTCTGCCTGCCAGAAGAAGATTAAGTGCAGATATATAAAAAAAGAAAAAATAATCACAAACATGTCTCTGAGGACCAACAGACACAGAAAACTAAAGACAGAAAAAAAACAAAATAGATCCCATATATAATTGCAAAGCAAAATGGTAATATCATACTATGGAAACTAACAAAGGAAAATAAAACAAGACATTTTACACAAGATACCGAGCCTGCACTGTCTTGCACCGTCAGACTGAGCTGTAACAAGCTTCCGAGAGAGGAAATAGTTCTCTAGGTGACCAGCAGAGGACTCTACAGCTTCTCAACATGTCAAAGTGTCTGCACATGGTGCACTGGATGACTGTCTCTATATAGATATATATACTGTATATATTTTGTTACAGTAACTGAAGCTTATTGGATGCCATGGGATGCGCTAATTTAATGATGAGCACAGAGAATATCCTGCAGAAACATAAGGGCATATTGATTCAGTTTTATATCCTTGACTTATCTGCAAATGTGCAGTAATAATGACTCTTTGGTGTCCACTGGTCCTACCAATAATATTTTTTTTTTGTGACTGCAAATTCAATTGTTGTTACATGATATATGATATAACTATAGTTTTGCTATTTCATTTTACTTCTTAATGTGTGTTGTTACCTTAGAAATGCTTTAAACACAGAAAAGAATGTATTATGGGGGTTTTACTTGCAAAATCGTTAATGATTTAAAAGCGTATTAAATCACATTATAATTATATGTATAATCATTAATACATGTAGATGTAGGACTTTTCAATAGTTTTGATAACATTGCCAATCAATCAACAGCAATCAAACAGATAAGCTGCATTTATATATTGTCTGTGAAATCTTACATTAGATTTCACAGTAACACAACTGTAAATGATTTTACAGTAGAATGCAGTAAAGTTACATTACAACCTTGTCAACATGACAAAATCACAGTAGTCTAAGTATTACAGTTAAAATCACAGTAGTCTAAGTATTACAGCTGAAATGACGTCAATGTAGTCAAAGTATTACTGTAAAAAAAATCTATACAATATAGCCACTGTAAATAGTGGCTATATTGTAACTTGCTGGACAATTGTTTTCAGTAAGTTACTGTAAATTTTACGTTAAATTTGTTACAATGTACATATGAAGATACATTATTTTTTGTATTATATACACTCTACACACCTTTGCTCTACAGCAGGACGCAGACTATGGAATGCATTATTTTGCTAGTACTAATGGATCTTCTAGTATTGGATGCAAGCAACCTTTTTTGGTTCTGATCCACTGAAATATTAATGATTTTATATAAACCGCCACCGATTAAGATTAAGACTAGAAGTTACCTTTCCTGGTCTTTAGTCCTCAGGTGCCAGTGGAGCAGGCTGCAGGCCGTGGTGTAGTTAAAGTGAATCAGTCAGCTTGCAGCCGAGCACATTGAAACACTCTTTTATAGACATGGACCCTTTCACTATTTGGCCACTCCTCACCTCATCACTCAGAAAAAATACCTCACCCTCACATGTCACATTTGTAAATAAGACAGAATGGCTGAATTTGTAGCATTGAAGTTTTGAACAAACTAAGAATTTTTTTCTTCATTGTTTTGTCCCCAGGAGACTGCATTCCCAGACCTCAGTTGATAATTTAAACTACGATGGTCTAATAACATGAACCTGGACAAAAGTGTGTGAGTCAAATAGTTGAATGCTAGGTTGGAAACAATATCAAAACGTTGAAATGTATGTAGAAAATGTTATATTCTCCACCATATGACATCCCTTTCTCACTGACACTAGATCCACTGGCAGCACAATGGCCTGTTTTTGTGCTGATGTGGTTCACATTACTGTTGAGCAGTCATGGGACTGTGTACCACTCATGTCGAGGCCACACGGAGTAACACAATTACAGCAGACAGACAAGGAAGTCAGGCCTTGGTGCTGTTTTCTGGTTCCAATGACTCAGCAAAAGTCAGGCATCACAGCTTGGTTCACCTTCTGGTTAAGATGTCACTGCATTGGGTTCAGTTGCCAATGGAGACGTTCATACTTCTTATTTATTATCTCTCTGGGTGATTGCTGAATAAGTTTACAATGGCAGAGCTGAAGTGTTTCACCTCTTCTAATCTTTAAGTATTGATTCTGGCGTTTTTGACAACATTACACAGGAGGGACGTAAGGTTCAGACAAATACGTCTTCACATAATTATCCAATAAATCCCCGGGGCAACAGCTTCAACACACTCACATATGTGGATTCACACAGTTGCACCGGTTGTGCGCCCATCATTATTAGATTAGCAATCATCTGAGCTGAACAATGTAGAACTTCTTAGAATGCTGAGACTTAATCCTCCAAGAATTCAGCATCTGACATTTATCCAACTTGCTCTTTAAATTTCAAACTCTATCTGGAGATGGAGAATGAAAAGCATCTTTTATATATAATATATGTAGTGTATACAACTCACTGTAACTCTAGTTGCCATGCTTGACCCTTTTCTTTCATGTATAAGTAGTCATTTAGGGTTACACAGGTACCATTTTACCTACAAGGACAACTTATTGCTGCGACATACAGGCAGTAGAAAAAGTGGAGTAAAAATAACATCACAGTCCATTTTATTTCTCACAAAGTGCTTTTTCTCAGGGCCAGTAGCTGACAGCTTCCTGTTGTCAGGTATTTGTAACATCAAACAGTCACACTATACTGCTTCCAAGAGCTCAAGTAGAAAATCAGTTGTTTTTATTCACTTACACACTTTAACAGTAATGTTATGGCTGCATGATGATGTATGGAGAGGATAATGGAATATGGCTACACTAACTTAAGGTCAAGGTAACTTTATTAATACCCAAAGGAAGATTTGGCTTACAGTGGGTGTGGAGTGGGTCAGCCTCCCTTTACACACACACACACACACACACACACACACACACACACAATTAGCAGCAGACTGTAGGATGTAATGTAACAAAGGAGACATAATTGATCATTACTAATAAAATACAACAAATAAATAAATAGTTCAGCAGACATTAAAGAAAAATGAAGAAAAAAAAATAAGGCAGCAAACCTGTATTGCTACTACCTACTTATAATTCAGACGATTCCTATTATTAAGAGACAGGTTCCCTAACCATAACACCCGGCAAAAAGACAAAACAGGCTAATATTATTACAGTAATATATTGTGTTACACCTTTATGTACAATACAATACAAAGGCGCATGCACACACACACACACACACACACACACACACACACACACACACACACACACACACACACTCAAAGTCATTAATTCTTCATGAGTGCATGAGAGCATCCTGCAGCTGGACCTCAGGAGGCCAGCCATACATTAGGCAAGTGATGAGTGTGGCCACGTTGGACAATTTGGGAAGCCTCTGGCTTAGTGAGTGTATGTGTGTGTGTGTGTGTGTGTGTGCACGCTTGTGTGGCTGCTGCACTCAAAATCTGTTGAACTGAGCATCTGCGCTGATTAGATCCTAGTGTTATCATCTCCTATAAGCCGTCACAAGGCAAATTGTGTCACTCTTTTATTGCTTTAAAAAAAATGATTTTCAAGTGTTTCCAGAAATAAATGATAAACAGACACGTTTGTCATTTGCCCATGTACAACAGGGACTATTGTGTATTACAACAAACAGTCAGATGTAGCAGAAAGTGTAGCAGCAGTAATTATATAGTTGTCAGTATATCAATTAACTGACATATTTAACATTATGTCAAGGCTGACATTTCACTCTTCACGATTTTAGCAGCATGCCATTTTTTGTTTATCACAAGCTGCACTTTTCATATTTTCATAATATACATTATCTGAAAGAATTCACTCATTGTGACAACCCAACCAAAGGTAGCTGCTTTCAGCTAAGACATCTGCTAAAACTGTGTGTGTGCACTGCCTGCATGATAGAGTTCAGATTCTCTGCCCGAGCCTGAACCTTGACCCGACCCGCGTGCCGTGTCAGACCAATATTTCCTGCATCTATCCTCGGGCCGGGCCGGGCAACTCAGAATTGTAGTTGAGAACGTCAGTTATAACGGCCCACGTATTACTCGGGTTTAAATCGGGCTTGGGTTCATAATTACAGTTAATGTGTTGGGCCGGGCCAGGCTCGGGTAGGGTCAGGCTTGATTTTTTTGGGCCTGATCTGAGCATTTAGCAGCTTGAGAGCCAGATATTTTCCTCAGGAGTTGGTGGAGACCAAAACAGAGCTAAACGAGAGAGTGAATATTTGACTTACATTCTTCACGTGACCAGAAACTCCAAGGGAACACTAATGTTGTTCCATATTTGCTAAATAGGCATTTCAGGCAATAAATATATTTTAGAGGTAGACCTTACACACAATAATGCCTTTCATAGATCTAAAGGTATAATTTTACTGGAGGAGTTGGTCTTTCTGCTGGCAAGGCACCAGATCAGCAACAACAGAACAGTGTTTCAGGACACTTTAGAAGTGGGAACGTTTCTTTCAAAAAGTGAAGCTCAAACCCAAGCCTTGTGGTTGAAGGGTTTACATCTCTTATATTTACTCGCCACCTCTGTTGCACTAATGTAATACATTCCACATTGGACAATCAATACCTCACCTCGGAGACAGACAGGCATACTTGCTATTCTCTAATGAAACCCTTAATCAACTTACTATATTGACAAAGGTACTCATTCACATCGCCATATTCTCAAGCACAATGACCAGGCTTTTAGACAACAGCAAAATTAAGCGTCCCGTGAGGATAGAAATAAATAGTTTTTTGCTTAAGCTGCATATTGTTAGAAGAGATTTCTTGCCAAGCAGCATTTCAGATAATTAAGTCCATGGTTAGTCTCCTGGTTGGCATGTGAAGAGCTGGAACTGGCAACACGTGTTTCCTCAACCCTTTTATGCAATCAACCCCATCTGCCCCTATTGAATAATGTGATGAAAAAATTTGCACTAGAAACACCATGCATAACAAATATAGCTCAAGTAGTCATTTAAATTGGGGAACAAGTGGACAGTGCATTTGAGTGGATGGTTACCATGTATACTGTCTGATGGGAGAGAGAGTAATGACGTCACTCGTAGGTCTCCTTTTGTAGTTCCAACCAATGGGGAAGCTGAGGGAAAACAGGAGGCAACCATGATGCGTGCAACTGTTAGGCAGAAGAGAGCATTCTGGCAGGAGCAGGGTTTTCCGAAGGGATGGCGGTGGCTTTAGCCTCTGATAAGTTCTGGGCCTGGTTCCAACACTCATACACTGCCTCCTCCTTGACCCTTTCCCCCCATTCCCTTCCTTGTCACCACTTCTGTCGTATTAAAGGGGAAATGAGAGTTCTAGAAAGTAATCCCCTCAATAGGTAATAGGTCAAATGTGCTTACCTGTAGTCAGAGTGGTTTTCTATGAGACCGTTTTTTTTTCTTCAATAACCTGTAAGAGTGTCTAAAGATGTGTTTGTGCCTTCAAAATATGAAAGAACAGAGATAAAATCAAAGAGAGTGTGTAAGGGAGAATAAGAGAGATGTTTCAAATAAAGTGATATTGCAACAGTTGCCATGGGGACAACAACACATTTTAGCAGGGACCTGAGCTCATGTTTACGTGTGTATCTTTGTGTGTGTGTGTGTGTATGTGTGTGTGTGTGTGTGTGTGTGTGTGTGTGTGTGTGTGTGTGTGTTTGTGTGTAAAAAAATCATCATCACATCCTGGCCACTATGAGATCAATTTAATATCACAAATGATGTTTTGTTCAGGGACGTTGTGGCTTATGTGTCAGACACAACCAGCATCAATACAATTTACAGTTGAATGCAATGTAGGAAACGGTGGACTCCCATAATCCACCACTAGGTGGAGGTGTCAAATTCTCACAGGGGGGTGGCAATTATGTAGTTAGCACTTTTTGCTTCATGAAAGGCAATAGTTGTATGAGTCATTAATCTATGGGTATATCTGGTCAATTTAACAAACCAGACTTACAAACCAGGCCAAAAAGCAGCGTAAGGATCTGGTGAAGCACCAATTAAAGTATTTCCACCCGAAATTTAACTTGAATTGAATTGTGTCTGCACAAAGTTGGAGTTTTTTTCATGTGTCCAGAACATTAATAGTGACAATAGTCTTAGAGTTTAATGGTAGAAGTATAGAAAAGATAACTCCAACCACTTTGAGTTATGCAGGAAGATTCGATTTGTACCAGTTCTCATTCAAATTCAACAAGCTCAGCTGCTTGACTCTGATTGGCTAACAGCTATCCAATGAGAACAACAATCATCTTTATCATCCAAATATGGCTAATTCCGCTTCTGTGTCAAGCTGTCGGCCTACCCAAAAGCTTTGAAGAAACTACTTTAATGACACCTTTGAAGAGGGTGACTGTTTCTCAAATATATATTTTAGGCTGAAATCACTAACAGCTTCTCTGTTTCCCATAAACATTTCTAAAAATGAATGTACCATACTTAATCTTGGAGAGGTTAAAAGATTCACAATCACAATACATGTATTTTATTTAGCCCACTTACTAAAATGCATCACTAGGCTTCCCCACCATCCCCCCATGTGGCTATAAGAGAGGGATGGATGTGGCTGTCCATAAAGCCCATAATAAGTGCAACACAGCCTGGAATAGTTTGGAGCTGAAGGGGTGTTCCCACTGAGTAAAGTCGTGGCTCTTATTTCCCAAGGGGATTTATGGTAGGGAGGCTGTATGGGAGACAGAGCAGGGGAGGACAGTATCAAGACAAGAGGACAAATCACTGGAGCAAGGAAAAGATCTAGTTGTGAGGAAGAGCGTGCTGTTTGCAAAGTGCATGCCTACTTTTGCAAGCACCCATCTATGCTGGTTACACATATGTAGCACATATGTGCAGTGAGAGCAGGAATGCATTAGTGAGCTATTCTGTAGGTGAGATGTGCTGAATTTGGCACCATGTATGACCATCTGGTTAAAGATAGAAGGGAAGATTCTTTTTGAGCAAGTCAGCAGGTGAGATTTATCGGGCTGCTAAGCCAAAGAGAAGATGGCCAAAGAGAAGGACACATGTTAACAGCTCTCCCATTGATCTCTATGTTTAACAACAACACAAAGAGCCAGACCTTGACATGGTAATGGATACTCAGCTCCCTGCCTCCTCTCTCATTCTCTCCCTCAGATAACCAGACAGTCAGACAGAAGGACTTTCTTGTCACGGCGGGAGAAATTGACTTGTGCCCTTGCACATTCACTTACTGTAGTCTGGGAAAGAGCCCTGTGCTACAACCGGCAGTGACACTGTCAGAACTGGCAGAGGCTGTCACACTGTGTGTATCCCCAATGCTGTGGGGCTACAGCCTGTGTCTGGCTTGACTTGTGCAACACTTCAATGTACACTCATGCCTAACATAGTCTTTAGTAGCAGAAAAATGATACAATGTGATACAATAATACACTCAAAAGGATGTGAGGCAAAAGATCAGTTAAGTATCAAGCCTTAACAACAAGAATACCCAAATATGTTGAATATCATTATGCTTCATCGCCTAATTTTGAGACCCTGCCTTGACTGTCTCTGTGTCTACATTTTGTTGCAAGACGTCTTTGCTTACACGTTGTACATGCAAATTCTGAAATGAAATATGTTTAATTAATTTACTACAAAACAAATTTGAAGCCAGATACTATTCCAGCATAAAAAACTGTACACACGGTTAATAGGCACCCTGATTTATTTTTGCCCCAGGGCCCATTACATAGGTAAATACATGATAATTGAAATCATGATGCAATCCTGTAACTATTAGCCCTACCAAAGTCTAACTTTAATGTTAAAACAATAAAAAAATATACCCAAATTGTTTCAATTCTTTGCTGTCCCTCCCCGCTGAAGTTCCCTAAATGTTCTCTGGGGATCCATAAGGCCTCAGTTAGGGAATTATTGACACAGAGGAGTCATGTCCAAAGTGGAATCTGGGGACCTCCAAAGGGTCTTTGGGTTGGTATACAGGGCCTATGAAACAACTTCATGGTTTTTTCCTTGCTAAGAACATTTTTGTAATTGTTTCTACGGTTGTCTTCTCAGTGGTTCCCAACCTTTTTGATCTGATGTATCGTCCCAGCCCTGTCAGATGAACTCAAATAAGCTTTCAGCACACTTTTTAAACAAGATGTCATATAACATAATTAAAAATATAAAAGTGGATTGTTACAATATTTTTTCATAGGTAAGTTTGCATTCGTGGAACTATTCTGGAACTACCACCTGGGATGGCAGAAGGACTACAACCATTTAGCATCTATTTCAACCGTTTATCTGTTACCTTTAGCTATTTCAACCATCCACTTCTCTTAGCTAGTGTTAACCATCTTTTTTAAAGCTTTTTATATCCTTTAAATAACTAATTTAACAGGTATAATTAACATTTAACTATTAATTCTAACCATGTATTTACTACTTGCTTTTTCACATTACTTTTAGCTAGGTGGCCAGGTGTTTCTTTTAGCTAGCTAGCTCTTTCAACTATCACCTGCATTCATTTTAATACTTATCTAATTTGGTACATCCATTACTTTTAGCTAATTTAACTATTTATGTATTAGGCTGCTTTTAGCTATCTATGTTAACCATATTACTTTGAACCTTACTTATCTAGCTGTTTAGCCTTTTCTGCTCGATGCTAGTCCCCACACACTCCCAAAACACTAGCTAGCGTTCAGGCGGAGAAAACTCAGGCCTACATGTATTTTGTGAATTACATTTTCTATTTTTCATTAGTTAAACCCCTTGAAACGGCAGTTCTGTGATGGACAGTGAAAAAACCCTTCTCAGATGGGAGTTCCCCATGAAAACGTCTTTATAGTAAATGTAGGTGTGGGTCTAATTGAGGTAACGCTACAGTGCGTCGCCGTGACGGAACGCTGTCCCTGCTCTGCTGCACAGCACAGGTGCTCTCCATCTCCACGGCGCTCTCCGCCCTCTCCGCCGCCACGGACTGCGCTCATTCGCTCTCCTCAACAGCCCGGATGTAGCACACAGGACCGCACAGTCCTCTTCTCAGTGATAATAACATGGCGCTGGAAGACACATAACGGTGCCCACTATAATAATGATATCCACAAACATATACCAAAATAAGCGACGGGACATGTGAGCTCTTCGACCCCCAAGACAAGCAGGTAAGCGCTGGACATTTTATTCGACAAACGCTCGTTGACGATGCGATTTGGTAAAAAATGTGGCTGCTTCTTCTAGCAGGGGGGCAAAAAGCCGCTGTGGAAAGGCGAAATGCTTGTTTAAGGGTTGTTTTTGTCTCTGTCTCTACGTCTGCGGGTTTAATGCCTCGCACTGAAACAGCAGTGTCATTCGGGGCAGGTCTGTGTCGCTGCTTACGATGCATCCGTGCAGAAATAAATCTGTCATTTTGTAGTGCCTACAGCTGTCAGGCTCTCCGTGCGTCGACCGCTGTCCTTGGTGTTGAACTGGGTGGGCATCACACCTATGCATGTTGCAAATATATTCTGAAGGCATGGCATTCAAATGACGAGGAATTGTGGTCGATGGTTGGTGGTCGAAGGACAAATTAGTGTATTATGCACCTACAGTCTTAAAATATAGCAGGGGCTCAAACAGTGTGTGTATGGTGCTCAATGGTGAGTGTATATCCTTAATGGACTTTTAAGTCTCAGATTTCATTATTTTCACCATGACAGCATCTCCTTTATTGTAGCATTACTCTTCATGTATCAACTTACTGTATGACAGTGCAAGACATTTATTTGCACAGCCTAGCCTATGTGTTTCTGCTTGAAACCAGCCAGACCAGAGTTTGAGTGTCCCCAGGCTAATGTAGGCCAGGTAAGGGCAGGAACAGATGGCTCGTTTTCAAGTTCCATGTGGCTTTAGATTAGAATGTGTAGATGAAAATTAAAAGTGGTGGCTTGGCCCTTTGAGCTGGGGTTCCCCTCCTAAGCTCATAACTACCCTAACAGCAACACTGTATTAATAGGGGTAATAATAAAAAAAGTCAGGAGGCCTATATTTACCTTTATATACCTAAAATGTGGATCATATACCAGTGGTTCCATGCTAGTGTTAGGCCTTTGTGTCTACAGTGGATACAGTATTTACTTGGCAGGACTGTTGGTATAAAGGGAGCTAAGTATGACCTCCATTATGCTAATGTAAGGTACTGGGGCTGAAACCATTAGTCTATTAGTCGATCCACAGAAAATTAAACAATATTTTGATAATCAATCAATCCATCATTTTTCAAGATCAAGTCAAGATCTAGCTTCTTTAATGTGAGGAGGAGTTGCTGCTATTCTTTGACTTGTGTGACTATTTGGAAAACGATTAATGGATTGCCATGGTCGGCTTGATAATGATCATCTGGGTTTTATGTCAGCTGTTTGCATTTATTCATCATTGAATTCATTAAAGCTCCATTGTGTAATATTTTGGGTTGATTCATAGCAAAAAACTTTGTTCTTTCACAAATATGTGCTTATTCATGTGTAATTAATTCCAACAACTAATCAAAGTATTCTCATAATCTTAGAATCTGCCATTCAGAATAATTCAGAATATTCTGCCATGTTGCGCCTCCATCTTTAAAATACATTAGCCAAAGAGGGACACACCTCCGTGTTTCGCGCTTTTACACTCAGTGGCACTGTGACGAATGCCAGGGGGAGATTACCGGAGATTACTCCATCTGCCGGCAGATTTGAAAGCCTGTTGAAGATGGAGGATCACGCTGATACTTTACTAACATTACCCTGCATTTGTTTGGGAACCTGATAGCTGATGTTACCAATGTAGTGGTACCAAAATAATGAAAATGTAAAATTATTATTACCCTGGAAAGAACAGTCACGGGTAAAGTCGTACTTCTTGGAATAATACGGCCAGCGTAGGGAGTTAAGTTGTGATCAAAACCGGAGGGGCTAGAAAGTAATATTCATTTGGTTGTCATATACAATTTCACTGAGAAATTCTTACACAGTGTTGCTTTAAAGCAGCAGCTGGCTTTCAGTCTCTCAGAATACATTTGTCTCCAAACCTAAGCTGAGATAACAAAAAACTCCTCCAGAACCAAAATAGACATTTATTTTCACATGCTGTGTTTCTGTGACTAGTACACTGATCTGTATGTGTAAAGTTAGTGGAGTGGCCCTTTAAATATCAATGATGGTTGTGTACCTTGTATCAAACCATCCGCATCTCCGGATCACATGTCAATGTGACATTAGATAAAAGGTCTGCTTTGTTTGTGCTTTTAGAGATGATGGTATGTGTGATATTGTTATTAAAATCGGAAGGGACTTCGAAGCTGAGTCAATGTGTTGGTCTGTGTTCGCTTGCTTACACACTCCCTGGTTATCCACTCTGTAATGTATTCAATGCCAGCACCAAGCACAACAGCTTTACATAATGATCAAAGCTTGAGGGATGCCAGTGCATAGCTTCAGCCTGCAGTAATATTAATAATAATAATAATATAACGCTGACATTTCTCCATTAGTGCATGTATAGGTACTGAGCGTGTGTGTGTAATTCAGGCCTGTGTGTAATGTGTGTAATAACAACAGAGTGTTGTAATTTCCCCTTGCGGGACTATTAAAGTATTCACTATTATTATTATCAATAATAATAATAATAATAATTATAATAATAATAATAACCTTTTGAAATTATCACAACTCCACAACCTCATTTTCTTCATATTTTGCTTTGCTCTTTCAGTTTTCATTCAACCTTGCACACACACACACACACACACACACACACACACACACACACACACACACACACACACACACACACACACACACACACACACACACTCTAAGGGCCTCTCCTGTTTAATGTTTGTGGACATGGGGTGAGTCTTTAAAGAGGATAGCGATAATGAACACATGACTATTTCACTCCCTATTTTCCCTCCCCTATTGCTCTGCTCTAGACTGCCTTTGCTGTCTATGAGGAGGCAGCCTCATAGACAATCTGAAATCTAGTACCGTGTTTCTATGTACACTGTATTCTGTCTCATGTTCTTCCTAACCTTCAACACTGACCTCATGTGACACTGGCCAACATCTCTATCACTGTCTCTATGGTTAAATAGTGTATGAAATGCAAAAGTTGGGCTCTCTATGGTTAAATAGTGTTTGAAACAGTGGGGATTTGTTATCTATCTATTCTGCCGTCTTCCTCACCTCTTTATAGCAGCATCTTGAAAGATTCATTGATCATTTTAACCAAGTGTCTGGCGGACTTGCGCTGGTCGATCTCGCTAATCAAGAAGCAGAGGGAGGGAGCATGCAAACAAGGTTTGGGGATAGAGGAAGGGAGCGAAGAAAAATGAAGAGAAAAGTACAGAGAGGTGAGGAAGAGTGCAAAATAGATAGAGACGTGAGAAGAAGTATTATGAGGAGGGCGGGGAGTGGGAAGAGCAGGACAGTTGACCACAGGAGAGGGGGATGAGGAGGAAGAGATAAGCCACAGGCAGCCCAAAGGTGGTGGAGGTGGTATAACAGAAGGAAAATACAGATGGGTAAAGTGTTTGGATTAAAAATGGGGTTAAATGAGGGAGTGAAGAAAAAAGATGAGGGAAAAAGAAGGGGGAGAATAAGAGGATCAGAAGGCCAGAGATGAGTACAAAGAGAAGAGTATATAAAAGGAGTGCCTATCTATCTGTCAGTGTACTGTAGGGGGTTCTTGCTTTCTCTCAATCTGTCGTTTCTGCTCATTTCAGCTGCAACCGAGCAGTTCGTCTGAATGCCAGACTCATCTTCAGATGTCAGCACTTTTGTCCCAGGTTATTGCATTTTGCTGTTTTTGTCCCGGGATTATGAAAAAGCTTCCCTTGTTTTTTCTGCATGACTTGGCATGTCAGTAACAAAATGAAGTGTGTGTATATGTGTGAGTTTGTGTATGTGTGTGTGGGAGAGGAAGACAGGGAGAGATTGAGCGTATGAAAGAGACATTGTGTCAGAGGAGGAGAGATGAACATGAAGCAATTTGGAGAGATATTGGAAGATGTGTGTGTGTGTGGGGGGTGCGGGGGCAAACTTCATGTTAGTGTATTTCCAAGCTGTATAATGGATACATTTGAGTGTACGCTACCATCATTTACATGTTACAAATAATAGTAAGTGGTACAGGTGTCGCATTATGTCTTTATAATGTATCATAACTGGTGGTGAAATTACATTCAAGCTTTACAAATCCAAGTAGATCTGCACAACATCTGCTGTTATTTGACATTCAGCACTTCGATTAAAATTTATTTTTGTTATGGATCTAAAATGTTGTGCTAACTGTCTTTGAGCTGTTTCTGTGTCCTTTCTCAGGCAGAGAACACACACACACACACACACACACACACACAGACAGAGGAAGAAAGAGTTAACCTACATACTCCCATAGTATCAGAATTAGTAGAGGAGACACAGTACACCA